>RJWM01006764.1:0-82240 GCA_004363535.1 Dasyprocta punctata
ATGATTTCAATTTAGAAATTTCTCCCAGAACTCAGTCATTAGGTCCTTATTTATGTAGTAATAAACTGAATGATGTTGTGAACAGACTTGTTGCTCTCATCTCCCAAACTAATTGGAATACGAAAATCGACACCTGGTTTACCAGTTTCCAATCAATGTTACATTTACTGATAGAGCACAAGCTGACCAGCCCAGGAACAATACGGAGAAACAAAGCAGAACTTCCAAATGAAATGTTACAATTTCAAAACATAGAATCGTATAGTACAAACTTTGAATTTCAGAAAGATTTACATTGGCCTCATATAGGGCAAAGAAAAACAAACTGGTACTGCTGACGACAACATTTCACTATGATGGAAATACTGATAGGGAAACCTTGACGAAATGGAAGCCTGAGATGAAAACTTTCTACAACAAGACCAAAGTGAATTAGATGCTGTTGATGAGTTGTGCAACAACTATGATGCCACCTGAAACATAAAGCATTGGCCATTGGTTGTGTTTTACTCAATACTAAACATGTAGCATAAATAGTTCAATTATTTACAAAGAAAATAAGAAATACAAAATACCATGGAGAAATTATTTTAGAGGTTTGGGACTGGACCTCATAAGAGATCATTCACAGCAAAGGAAAAACAAAATATTCCTGCTCAGGGAACTATACAAAAAAACTGTGGAACATGCTAATGAGCTGACAGGTGAACAGGCAGGCACAGCATCATGAAGACCTACTATGACAACAGGAAAACAAAAAGATGTCAACAGTGTCCTAAAAGAAAAGACAGGAAAACAAAACATATGTGCTATCAGTGCAAGTTCCATACTTGTGCATGGAACATGAAATCTTCATGGGTGAAGACTGCCTCAGGTGTGACCAGTGAAGCAAAGATTATTTTTGTTGTAGAGTTCTCATGGTATTTTCATTGTAGTTCACATAGGTTTTTATTTCTGAAGTTATCTCTTAGGTTTTATAAGCAAGTATACAACTAATGTGAAAATGTTGATGTTTATTCTAAACACACAATATATACTAGGAATTTAATAGTTTATTGTATGGGTATTTTATGTTCCTTTTAACTATACTTTGCATAATATAATAAGGACTTCCTGACAAAACAGCAAGACCAATGAGATGTCAAGGATGTCCTATAAAAAGGCCAGGAAAGGAGGTGGGACAAGATGGTGGAACGGTAAACAGCAGTATAAGCAGCCTCCCTGAAAGATACTGTCCAGATGCTGGAATATAGCAACATGGGGAAGACAAGAAGGAAAGAGGCAGGTCCTCTGGACCCAGGAAGAATCTAAAGCGAGAACTGAAGCCCACAGAAAGAGTAAAAAGAAACACTCAAACAAAGAAGGTGGTGGCTGGTGGTGCCTCTGCCCAGAGCCGGACCCACTCTGTGAAAGGAGTTGCTGGAACCTGGGGACACACGATCAAAGTGCAGCAGCTGTGGCAGCAGTGGCGACCCTGGAGGCCTCTGCCCAGAGAGGCAGCATTGGAGGAGAGTGGCAGTGGACAGGGGGAGCAGACCTGGAGGACTAAACTGGCAGATGGTGAGGGCAGCAAACGCTAATCTCCCGCGAGGGAGAGTGCAGCCATTTGGGGGACTGCACCACTCCTAGTTAGGCATAGCCCCATGGAAATTGCTCCAATTGAGCCCTGGAGGGTCCCAGCAGGTGACCAGCTCGGTCTGGAGACCATGGCTCCATGTGCGTCCTAGGGGTGATAGTGGAATATTTGCAGATAACAGGCCCAGGTTCCCAGGCAGCAGCCTCATCCCTGCACACTGTGCCAGACACTGGGGAGCCAAGGTGGGCTGGGGAAAGGCAGTGCACAGCACTGTAACAGCACACCCAGTGGTAACCATCAGATATCCATAATCAGCACTGGCTAGAAGAACCAGTGTAACCTTAGAGAAATTACAGACAACACGAGGAATACCAAGATCCCCAGTACACACTTGTCCAGAACAACCCAGGAATATGTCAAGACAAAGAAGCAAAAGGCAGTCACTGGCCTCCAATCCAAGCAGAACAAATCCAGGAGAAGCAAATGCAGAAGAGGTCGGGAGTCCCACAACTAAAATCTCTGAGGTGATGACAACTGAAGTAAAGAAACAATTTCATGAGGCTATAAAATAAATTAAAACAGAAATACTAACTCAACTAAAAGAAGAAATGAAAAACATAATAAAAGAATTGCTAAGCATCTCTAAAGGAGACATAGATGAAAAAATGGAGCATAGGAAAATGAGGGAAACCTGGAATGAACAATACAAAAAAGATTTAGAATACATGAAACAGATTCAAAGAGATTACCAGGAAATCAAAAACTCCAATGAAAGTTGACAAAACTACCTGAAGGAAACTAAAGATAGACTTTCAAACCTTGAAGACAGGTTTGCAGCTTGTGATCATGAAAGGAAAGATCTCTCAGAAATAACAAGAAACCTGGAAGTAACAATACAACGGCTGCAAGACAACCCAAAGAAACATAACTTAAGAATAAAAGGTGTGAGTGAAAAAGCAGGGGTCAATACAAATCACTTAAAAGCCTATTTACAGAAATAATTTCAGAAAACTTTCCAAGCATGGGAACAGGAAGTGACTTTCAGATAAGTGAAGCATATAGAACTCCAGCTAAATATGACCAAAATATACCTACACCCAGACATATAATAATCAATATCCTAGAAATTCAACACAAAAACAGAATATTAAAAGCTATTAGAGAAAAAAACAGGTCACCTAGAAAGGAAAACCCATCAGAATCATGAAAGACTTCTCAACACAAACCATCAGGTCAAGAAGAGCTTGGAGTGAAGTATTTCAAGCCCTGAAAGAAAATAACTTCCAACCCAGATTGATGCACCCTGCAAAACTATCTTTCAAAATCAACAGAGAAACAAGATACTTCCACGACAAAGAACAACTAAAGGAATTTATGACAACCAAGCCAACCCTACAAAGAATACTGAAGGACATTTTAGAGAGAGATAAAAAGTCCACAGTCCTAGAGACAGCGGCAGAGGAATATCACCAAGTGAGGCAGACAATTGAATAATCCATCATCGGGATTTGAGTCCAGTATTGTTTTCAATGAACTGTTTCATTTGATCTTATTCTATCTCAACCTGCCTAATTTTATTATATATGATGACATAGACAGCTGTTTTAAAGATAACAAAATATATTAGGGAAGCCTTTATTGATATTTGATCACTTTGTTTTGAAACCCTGTATTGCTTTCATCGTTCTGTTTTGAGTGACTTTAACCTATTTTGGTTTGTTTGATTGTATTATAACAGATGATATAGGCAACTGCTTAGAAGATAATATGAGGTATTATAGAAATCAATGTTGTATTACTATGTATTGCTTCCATTGTTTTATTTGTTATTGGTTTTATTCTATACTATTTTGTTTGATTATATTAGGCCCAATGGTATGGGCAGTTATTTTGAAGATAACAAGAGGTATTACAAGGGGAAAGGAGGAAAGAAGGAAGGGAAAAGGAAAAAGACATAAATTTATATGAGGGTATACATAAGATGGTTAAAATGACTATACTACTAAATGCATTAACTATTGAGAGAGAGCAGTTGATATTCATCTTTAGATCAATTTTACATGTCTATATCTGTCAATCTGAGCAACCCCCCTGAAGTTAATGATATGCAATGTTACAACCACTGTCAAATTCTAATCATCTCATTTTGTAAACCTATAATGTTACAGTATCAGGTTTGTTGTTGTTGCTTGTTGGTCCCTTTAGCTTTTTGTTTCTCTTTTCTGTAACCACTGTTTTATTTTTTATTGGTTTTATTCTGAATTATTTTGTTTGATTATATTAGGCCTGATAATATGGACAGTTATTTTAAAGACAACAAGAGGTATTCTAAGGGGAAAGGAGGAAAGAAGGAAGGGAAAAGGAAAAAGACATAAATTTATAAATAGGTATACATAGTATAGTTAAAATGACTATATTACTACATAAATGCATTAGCTATTGAAAAAAACAGTTAATACTCACATGATTAGATCAGTTTTACATGTCTATGTCTGTTAATCTGAACAAACCCTTTGAAGGTAATGATATGCAATATTACAACTACTGTCAAATTCCAATCATCTCATTTTGTAAACCTATAATGTTATCGTATTGGATTTGTTGTTTTTGTTTGTTTGTCTCTTTTGCTTTTTGTTTCTCTTTTCTGTGTCCATTTTTTCTTAACTAAATTTAAAAAAGAAAGAAAGAAAAAGACCAGGAAAGTAAACCATGTGTTGTCAGTGTAAGCAACGCACATGTATGGAACATGCTGTTGTCATGTATGCAGACTGCCTTAGGTGTGATAATTGAAGCAAAGATTTTTTTTGTGGTGTACTACTGGTATTTGCAGTGTAGTTTATATAGGAATTTATTTCTGTTGCTCTTTTTTTACACTTTGTACAACAAAAGCCAGTCAATATAGAAAATTTTGATGCTTTACTACAAACACCGAATAAATACTTTATTTTTGTGATATTTTTCCTGTTAGGGATTCATCGTTCAATATAATAAAAACTCATAAAATTAAAATTAATAATTCATGAATAAAAGTATTCTAAAGAATAAATGTGGGTTTGACACACCCACGAGACTTTATGATAAAAGTGCATCATACTCAGCATGCTTTCACAATCTATCCACTCCCTCGGCCTTCCTTTCTCCATATTGGTTTTTGCTTTTGGTGTGCTGAGGATTGAACCCAGGGCCTTGTGCACACTAGGTGAGTGCCCCACCAGTGAGCTACAATTTCAGCTCTTCTTTTTCCATAGTAGGAAGTTCCCAGCCCTGTCAATCTTTCTTCACATACCCTGCTTTCCCTCAACCCCTCAAATTGTGTGATTTTCCTCTGAACTTGCATTAATCTGTCCATAAAGGGAAAAACTACATTCAAAATTCAGTAATCCCTGTAAATGAGAAAAATATGTAATTTCCCCAAGGTGTTAGAATGTAAGCATGCAATTTCATTTGGGAAATAGGGCTGCTTAAGGTTAATTCTTAGTCACAGCTTCACACAGGACCATGTGACATTATCCTCTCTTTTTCTTGCCTCTAATAAACAAAGTGACTTCACAGGGTAAAATGTTACACAAACCTGTATGTGTGCATCCATACGCGCAAGTGTACCAGTGCAACATGCAGTTTGCTGGAGCAAATCATTCACTGATTTTGTGTTGGAGCCCAGCATCCTCTAAAAAGGGAAACCTTGCCTGGGTTCTAGTCCTGGGATAAAGTTAAGGAGAGTAGAAAACTAATGTCTCTGTCTACCATTTTTGCTACCTAATTTTTATTTCTGGAAGTGAGATCATTCATAAAGCAGTCTATTTTAACATATCTAGGAGTGAAATCTGAGAATTTTTAAACACATTTGCAGTCACTCTTGCCTCATGGAGAGAGACTTATGTCTGTGTATTTTCAGTGCATTTCTGTCCTGCAGAGGATCCTGCCCATCCTCACCGGCTTCCGACTCACAGCGTCCTCCTGGCATTCATTGTGATGCAGTCAGCTACGTGGCCAGCTGCTCTTGGTCACTGCCAAGCGTGTAATATGCAGTTCCCATGTGTATGAGAGCTCTGTCACAAGTCAGTTTCTCCACTTGAATGACGCTGAAGAAAGCGGTCAAAGGAGAAACTGTACTTAGTAGCACGCTCTTACATCTTTCCCTCTCTACATACAGAGCACAAGGCTCTCCATCCATCTCAGAATATGCCCTATGCATCATCCTTTGACAGCAGAAGTCCCACCAGCAATACCCTAGAGGGAAATCATGGCAATAAGGAAGAAGACATCTGAGGGCAGACAGAATGAGACCCACAGGTATTAGGACACGTTCAGGTCATGTACATCAGCAGAAGAAAACAAAAACCTTTCACCAGTCCTGCTTCTCCTCATGCCCTCGGCATCCCAGCTCTCCGTGTGTTCTGGCCAAAAGTACAAAACTGTAACCGGATGCCGCCTCATCTTCCAGCCCTCCTGTGTATCCCTGGCTCCCTGCCCCAGGGCAGCCTTACTGGTTACTGGCGTCCATAACCAGCCCACACAGCCTGGAAGTACGGGGCGGCTGTATGTTAAGGGGCACAGCTTACCTCTAGCTTGTGGAAGGCAGTGGACACAATATTTCTGCTGTCTTCTTCCCCTTCTGGGAATGGTTCAGAGATGAAGTTACAGACCTTTTGACAAACCACCATTTTGGCTCTATCTCCTCTGAATTACACACTTTTCCTCATTCCTATTCTCTTGAATTGTACATCATACAAAATATCAGCACACTAGCCTTTATTTTGACTCTGCTTTCTGAGAAAATCAAGCTGAGACTATTAGCTCTTCTGAGAAATATGCATGATAGTAGAGATCAAGTGTTCATTATCATTTTCTCTGTGTAACAGTCATTCAATACAAACCACTTGAGTTAGAGACAGGGGATCTCCTATCAGGACGGTAGATGTAGCATATTAAACATGGTGAAAACATCCAATGACAAATCAGCAAATATTACAGAACTCCTACAATGTCTTAGAAACTCTGCTGTGTTAGCAATTTCTGTCTACAAACTGAGGAGAAAGAAATTTATGTATTAAAACACAAAATGTTAACTAATCTGAAAACTTCTCTGCCAACTTTTGTAACAGCAATCCTTTTACATGGAATGAGCTTTGCTGCTCTGATATAAAAGAACGAAGGAAATTCAAATGTAATTTAGTGTCAACTCCGACATCTGAACCCTCTAATCTCCTTAGAGAGACTTCCCTTGGGAAGGGCGCAATGTGACAATAAAACTAGAATTAATACAACAAGGAGAAATTCAGATGAAAACAAATCCATAAAAGATAGATGCTATGGTTTGAATCTGTGTCCCCTACAAAATTCATATGAAATCTTAATCAGATATATAGAATACTTTACTATGTAATAAAGGTTATTGGACACGCCTTTAATCCCAGCACTCGGGAGGCTGAGGTGGGCGGAGCGTTGTGAGTTCGAGGTCGGCTTGGGCTACAACGCGAGCGCAAGGTTGGCCTGAGCTACATAGTGCAACCCTGCCTCAAAAAAACCAGGGCCGGGAGTTTGGCTCAGTGCCTTAAGCGCCTGCCCTGGCAAGCGCAAAGTTGTGAGTTCAATCCCCCGTGCCGCAAAAAAAAAAAAAAAAAAAAAAAAAAGAGGTTATTGGAAATAGAGTAGTACTCATTACATATTAAAGGGTAACCCTTTGAGGGCCGCTGTCTTCAATTTTACATTTACATATAAATACTGCTTAAGAGTTAGCCAAGCCAGGCATGGTGGCACACACTCATAATCCTAGCACTTGGGAGGCTGAGGCAGGAGGATTACTGCAAGTTTGAGCCAGCCTGGGTTACATAGTGAGTTCAAGGCCAGCCTGAACTGCATAGTGAAATTGTGTCTCAAAAAGACAAAAACATAAAATAAAATAAAATGCCAAAATGAGTCCCAAAGATGGAAAGATTGACCTTAAAGCTAGATGAGCCACCGTAGTAATATATGCTTTTACCAGACATGGTGGCAGATGCCTGCGATCTCAGCATTCAGAAGGCTGAGGCAGGAGAAGCCCTGTGAATTCAAGACTATGCTGGAGTACATGGTGAGTTCATGGCCAACCTGAAATATATATTAAGACCATCCCTCAAAAACCAAAACAAACAAAACAACAACAACAAAAGCAATGTTTCTTTCCTGTTGTTAAAGAAAAGTAACTGTAAAGATACTTTCTACCTCATCTATCCATGTGTGGTATTATCAAGGCTATAGATTACACAGGACAATAAGCTTGCTTCAGGTACTCTATTTACTTATGAATTATTTGCAGTGCTTCATTTGTATCATGCACAATCTCTTCACAATCTCTTCCCTCAAGCCCACGTTTAAACTCAGTATAACATGAGCTTGTGCATGTTCTTAGCTGCAGGACTGGCATTGCTTATCTCGGTAAAAGGTTGTTTGCATGGAAAGATTAACAGCACTGATTAGCTTTCTGATATTGTGCACTTTTATATGATTATATTAAATCCTCCAAAGCCTCATGTACTCACAGGTGGGGCTTTGTAGAGGTGGCTAGATCCTGGGTATGTGAATATGGATTAAGGATATGATAACTAAATTAGTGCGGCATAGTTCTGGGTATGGATAATGGGAGCCCCATCCTGAGTGTGGGTGGTACCAACCGATAGGCTTGTAACCTGAATGAGATACAAAGGGAAACATGGAAGGCAGGCTAACTGATTCCATCCTGCCCTGCTATGGGCTGTTTCTCCTCTGCCATGCCCCTCTGCCATACCACCCTGCTCTGGAGCCAGCTGACTATGGACTGAAACTTCTACACACCATTAGCCAAAGTAAAACAAATCTCTCCTCCTGTGGCTTGTGGTGCCAGGTATTTTGTCCCAGCAATGAGGAAGTAACTAAGACAGTAAATATTGAAATAAAACTGTATTGACCAATCTTTCTTACATGTAATCACTATGGTGATGGTACTAAAAGATGGGATTTCCAGGAAAGACTGGGTCATGAGAGCACCACCCTTCTGAGTGGGATTAATGGCTCAGCAAGGAGGCTCCATCCCATATATGCCTCTTTGTCCTACCTTCCATCATGCGAGCCACCCTGAAGCAGAGAGCAGCCCTGAACAGACACAGAATCTGCTAGTACCTTGACAGTGGACTTCTTAGCCTCAAGAACCAAAAAGAAAATAATCCTGCTCTTTATAAATTACCTAGTGCTGGTATTTTGTTACAATAGCACAAATGTACTAAAATCATAGGCGATCCAAGCAATATCAAAGTTCATCAGAAAGTAGTGACACAAGGAAGGAAAGTCAGCTGTCTTGCAAAGATATTCAAAAAGTGATGATGTCTTATTAGCAGAAAGAAGTAGAGCCAGACCTCAGCCTTTGCCTGTGAGTCGGTGCCATTTGTGGACTATGGGGGAAGAGAACAAGAAATCAACAAAAGCAAGTTCTCCCTGCAAATCAGCACCATGCATGGACCACTGAGGAGACAGCCAGATCCCAGTCTTTTCTGTGAGTCAGTCCCATTCATGGACTGCAGGGAAGAGAACAAGAAGTCACCAAGAAGCAAGCCCTACTTGCAAATTGGCACCATACATGGGCTGTTGGATGGAGAGCCAGATGCCAACCCCTTCCAGCACCTGGGCTGTGAAACAAGAAGAACCAACCCCTCTCCCCACCACACCGCCATAAGTGACCAGCTGATCTAGAGAAACACAGGCTGCAATGATAGCTATTGAGGTAAAACACAATTTAATGCTTGTAGTGTTTAGCATTTCACTGACTTTGCAAGTCTAAAGCTGGTAGTCTGATCATCTATTCAGAGGATAACAATATGCAATGTAGCATCTATTGGGGACCTCCTTCTGAAGATGGTAGCCATTGTTAAATCTCTATTATCTTGTTTTGAAGTCCTGTATCATTTTCATTGTTTTGCTGCATTTTATGCTGTTCTGTATTGTTTGATTTTATTATATCCAATGGCATGGGCAGCTATTTCAAAGGTAACAAGATATATTATGGTAGCCATTTTGGATTTACTATTATCTTATTTTGAAGTCCTTTATTGCATTCATTGTTTTATTTTTATTGGTTCTATTCTGTTCTTTTTTTTTTTTTTTTTTTTTTTTTTTTTTTTTTTTTTTTTTTTTTTTTTTTTTTTTTTGATTTTTACTATGTCTGAAGGTATCTGCAGCTATTTTGAAGACAACAAGAGGCATTATGGTAAGCATTGTTGATTTCCTATTGTTTTGAAGTCCTGTGTCACTTCCACTGGTTTGTTTTGATTGGCTTTATTCTGTTTTCTTTTGCTTAGTTTTATACTCTTTAAAATAAAATTAAAAAAAGAAAGAGGTAGATACTAACAAAAGGTGATGACTGAACTGAGTGCCTTAAATAGTAGGCTAAGTGTAGGAAAAAGACATTTCCTTCGTTTGTCAAGTGTTTGCTTATTTCAGGCTGGAGAGCACATATAGGAGAGATAAAAATGGCAATCACTGTGTGAATGTGACTCTTTCAGGAGTGAGCAAGGCTGTTTCCAGGGCCACCAGATTCCCCTGGGGTGACTGTCAGAGAGTTTGCAAGAGCACTGAGGGAAGGTTGAGCCAAGGGTATTAAGGAAGAATGGGCAAGGTCAGGGGTTCAAGAGCTACCGTCACACACACACAAAAAAAAAAATCAAGAAAATGGATGAGGTCTACTTTGGAACTTAAGGACAGAGGGGAAGAAAACATGGCCAAAAAGTGGAGCACACAAAATACAGAAGCAAAGGAGAGAGAAAAATGGAGTTATTTCACTTGGTATGGGGAGACGGGCCACACACGTGAGGTAAGAACTGGTATCAGAAACTAAGGGCTCAGAGAAATGACCACAGAATGTTCTTTCAAAATACTTTGTATGACCCTGGGAGAAAGAAATGTTGTGTGTATCTAAAGAAGATCAAAATAAAAAATAAAAGAACATAAGAAAATGATGGAAACTTTGAATGAACAGTATAAGACACAAATAGAATGCATGAAACATATTCAAAGGGAAATTCAGGAAATGAAAAATTCCATGGAAAGTTGGAAAAACCGCTTGAATGAAGCTAAGGATAAAATCTCAGACTTTGAAGACAGCATGAGAGCTTAGGCTCATGAAAGAAAAGATCTCTTAAAAATAATAAGGAGCCAGGAATCAACAATTCAACAGCTTCAGGATGATGCCAAGAGAAATAACATAAGATTAATAGGCATCAATGAAAAATCAGGGATCAATACTAATGACCTGCAAAGACTATTCACAGAAATAATAGCAGAAAATTTTCCAAACATGGGAAGAGAATCTGATATGTAGATAAGTGAGTCATACAGAACCCCAATTAACCATAACCAAAATAAAACTTCACCAAGATACATAATAATTAGGGTATCAGAAATACAGCACAAGAACAAAATACTGAAAGGTGTCAGAGAAAAGAAACAGATCACCTATGAAGGAAAGCCTATCAGGATCACGACAGACATGTCAACACAAACCTTTAAGTCAAGAAGAGCTTGGAGTGAAGTATTTCAAATCCTGAAAGAAAACAACTTTCAACCCAGATTGATGTACCCTGTAAAACTATCCTTAAAAATTGATGGAGAAATAAGATACTTCCATGACAAAGAAGAACTGAAGAAATTTATGGCCACCAAATCAACACTACAAAGACTACTGAAAGATACTCTAGAAAGAGACAAAGATAGCCACAATCTTAAGAACAACCACAAAAGGAAACCACTAAGAAAGGCAAATCATTAAACAGAAAATGTAGAAAACCAACAACAGAAAGATATCATGACAGGGATGAGTCAGTACATATCAGTTACATGAATCAATGTAAATGGTCTAAACTCACCAAAAAAAAAGAAAAAGAATAGTAGAGTGGGTTAAGAAAGAAAACCCAACAATATGCTGTGTACAAGAAACACATTTCACTCAAAAGAAAATTCACAGACTAAATATCAGAGGCTGGAAAACAATACTCCATGCAACAGGAACCCAGAAAAAAGCAGAGGTAGCTATTATGTTTGCAGAAAATGTGAACTTCAAACCGAAAATGATCAAAAGAGATAAAGACATACTTGTTAAGGGAAAACTTCAAGAAGAAGAGATTACAATCATAAATATATATGCAGCAAATATGTAAGTACCCAACTATGTAAGACAATTCTTAATACACATGAAAAACCAAATAAACAATAATACAGTTATAACAGAGGACCTTAACACCCCACTGTCACAGAGAGACAGACCAACCAAAAAAAAAAAAAAAACAGCAAAGAAATAGCAGAACTGAATCAAACTTTTGAACAAATGGACCTAGTAGATGTGTACTGAGTATTCCACCCATCAACATGAGAATACACATTCTTGTCAGCTGCACATGGGTCATTCTCTAAAATAGATCATATACTGGTCCACAAAACATGCTTAAGTAAATGCAAAGGAACTGAAATAATTCCATGCATATTATCTGACCATAGCACAGTAGAATTGGCAATGAATGACAAAAAAACCCCTGCAAGAACCCCATAAACATGTGGAAATTAAATAATACTCTCCTAAATAACCAATGGATCACAGAAGAAATTAAATGATATCTACAATTGAATGAAAATGCAAATACAAATTACCAGAACGTGTGGGACACAATGAAAGCAGTCCTCAGAGGGAAATTTAGAGCACTAAACTCCCACATCAGAGAAATGGAAAGAACACACATAAACAACCTAATGCTGCATCTCAAACTTCTAGAAAAAGAGCAGCAAGTGAAGTCCGAAGCCGAAAGAAGTGAGGAATTTATCAAGATCAGAGCAGAAATGAATGCAATTGAAAGTAAGAAAAGAATACAAAGAAGTAATGAATCGAAGAGTTGGTTCTTTGAAAGAGTAAATAAAATTGATAAAGCCCTAGCCAACCTTATCAAAAAGAGGAAAGAAAAAACTCAGATTCATGCAACAAGAAACGAAAAGGGTAAAATCACTACAGACCCTGTGGAAATACAGAAGACCATCAACACCTACTTTGAAAACTTTTACTCACATAGATTGAATAACATGGAAGAAATGGACAGATTCCTAGAAACCTATAAGTTACCAAAGTTGAATCAAGAAGATGTAAAGCTGCTGAATAACCCCACTTCAGCTAATGAAATTAAAAATGTAATCAGGATCCTACCAACAAAGAAAAGCCCAGGGCCTGATGGATTCACTGCTGAATTCTACAAGAAATTTAGGGAAGACTTAATGCCAACACTCCTCAAACTCTTCAATGAAATTGAAAGGGAAGTAAGTCTCCCTATCTCATTTCTAGAAACAAATATTACCCTAATACCCAAACCAGAGAAAGAACCAACCAAAAAAAGAAAATTACAGGCCAATCTCCCTAATGAACATAGATGCAAAAATCCTCAATAAAATACTGGCAAATAGAATACAGCAAGTCATCAGAAAGATTATACACCATGATCAAGTGGGATTCATCCCAGGAATGCAGGGATGGTTCAACATAGGCAAATCAATGAATGTAATACACCATATCAACAGGGCCAAGGACAAGAACCACATGATCATCTCCATAGATGTACAAAAAGCTTTTGACAAAATCCAACACCCATTCATGATAAAAACCCTACAGAAAATCGGAATAGAAGGTCTCTACCTCAAACTGATAAAAGCCATGTATCATAAACCAACAGCCAACATCTTACTAAATGGACAAAAACTGAAAACTTTCAAGCTAAAATCAGGAACAAGACAAGGATGTCCATTATCACCACTCCTATACAATATAGTTCTGGAAATACTAGCCAGAGCAACTACACAAGAGAAAGAAATAAAGGGAAAAAAGATAGGGAAGAAAGAATTAAAATTATTATTATTTGCAGATGACATGATACTCTACATAGAAGACCCCCAAAAATCCATTAGAAGACTTCTAGAAGTAATAACCAAATTCAGTAATGTTGCTGGATACAAGGTCAACACTCAAAAATCAATAGCATTCCTGTACACAAACAACAAAGTCTCTGACAGAGAAATAAGGGAAACCACACCCTTCACTATAACATCCAAAAAAATGAAATACTTAGGAATCAATCTAACAAAGGAAGTAAAAGATCTATACAGTGAAAATTACATTACTCTGAAGAAAATGGAAAGATATTCCCTGTTCATGGGTAGGAAGAACAAACATTATGAAAATGGCCATTCTCCCAAAATTATTATACAGATTTAATGTAATCTCACTTGTCTACCTTGCAGAGCCAGAGAAAGCATACCTGAAATTCATCTGGAACCAGAAAAGACCTAGAATAGCAAAGGCAATTCTGGGCAACAAAGGTAAAGCAGGAGGCATCACAATCCCCGACTTGAAACTATACTACAAAGACACTGTGATAAAATCAGCATGGTACTAGAATCAAAACAGACCTGAAGATCAATGGAATAGATTAGAAGATACAACCACAGTTATAAACACACTTAGCCACCTCATCTTTGACAAAGGGGCCAAACATGTACATTGGAATAAAGATAGCCTCTTTAACAAATGGTGCTGGAGAAACTGGCTTTCTATATGCCATAAACTAAAACTAGATCCATGTCTATCACCATGCACTAAAATAAAGTCAAAATGGATCAAAGTTCTGAATATTAAAACAGAGACACTAAACTTACTAGAAGACAGAGTAGGTAAAAATCTTGATGATATAGGAGTGGGCAGAGAGTTCATGAACAAAAATCAAATTGCACGGCAAACACTTCCCAGAATCAACAACTGGGATCTCATCTTACTAAAAGGTTTTTGCATGTCAAAGGAAATCCCCAACAGAGTGAAAAGAAAACCCACGAATTTGAAAATATCTTAGCCAATTGTTCCTCAGACAAAGGACTTCTATCTAAAACATACAAAGAATTAAAAGAAATCAGGCCTCTAAAATTCAAAGACCCAATCCAAAAATGGGCATCTGAGATGAATACACACTTCTCAGAGAAAGAAATACAAATGGCAAATAAATATATGAAAAAAATGTTCAACATCAATGGTCAAATAAATATATGAAAAAATGTTCAACATCAAAAACAACACTGAGATTTCATCTCACTCCAGAAAGAATGGCCAAGATAAAAAAAATCAACCAATAACAGATGCTAGAGGGGCTGTGGGTAAAAAGGAACTCTCCTCTGCTGTTGGTGGGAGTGTAGACTGGTGCAACCACTGTGGAAATCAGTGTGGAGATTCCTCAAGAAGCTAGGATTAGAGATCCCATTCAACCCAGCTATCCCACTTCTGGGCATTTTCCCAGAAGAATCGAAAACATCACACCTCAGTGATATTTGTGCACCCACGTTTATAGCAACCCAATTTGTAATAGCCAGATCTTGGAAACAACCCAAGTGCCCATCAATCAAGGAGTGGATAAAAAATGTGGCATTTTTATACAATTGAGTAGTACTCAGCTATCAAGAAAGATTGCATTGAGACTTTTAGAAGTAAATGGACATGACTTGAGACCATACTCATAAGTGAGATAAATCAGACTCACATGTGTAAATACCATATTGTCTCCCTAGTGTAAGAAACTGAAAAAGTATATATGATCCAAAATCTATAATAAATACTATGTCAGGGTAAAAAAACTTCTCAAAGAGCAAAAGTAATTGGGAAGGGGAAAAGGGGAAAGAGGAAAGGGAAAAGGAAAAGGTATAAATCTGTATATATGTATATGTAAGATAACTAAAACAAGCATACTGCTGAATGTATTAGTTATTGAGAAAGAATAGTTAATACTCATATGATTAGATCAATTTTACATGTCTATATCTGCTAATGTAAACAACTATTTTGAAGATAATGATACACAATATTGCAACCATTGTCAAGTTTCTATCACCCTGTTTTGTAAACCTGTAATACTACTGTTGTGCATTTACTCTAGTCATTTGTTTGTCTTTTTTGCTTTTTGTCTTTCTTATATGTGTTTTTTTCTCTTAAAAAAAAGAAATCAAGGAATGGATAAAAAAGATGTATTTTTATACAATTGAGTACTACTCAGCTATAAAGAAAGATTGCATTGAGACTTTTAGAAGTAAATGGACACGACTTGAGACCATACTCATAAGTGAGATAAATCAAGCCCACGTGTGTAAATACTGTATTGTCTCCCTAGTGTAAGAAACTGAAAATGTATATATGATCCCAAACCTACAATAAATACTATGTAAGGGTAAAAAAACACTCAAAGAGTAAAAGTAATTGGGAAGGGAAAAGGAAGAAAGAGGGAAGGGAAAAGGAAGAAGATATAAATCTGTATATATGTATATGTAAGATAACTAAAACGAACATACTGCTGAATGTATTAGTTATTGAGAAAGAACGGTTAATACTCATATGATTAGATCAATTATACACGTCTATATCTGTTAGTGTAAACAACCATTTTGAAGGTAACAATACGCAATATTGCAACCATTGTCAAGTTTCTATCATCCTGTTTTGTAAACCTATAATGTTACTGGTGTGCATTTGCTTTAGTCGTTTGTCTCTTTTGCTTTTTGTCTTTCTTATATATGTCTTTTTTTTCTCTTAAATATATAAAAAAAGAAATGGCCATCATTTCTAGAAATTTGGATACAATATTTACTCTTTTGTCATTGAGTATGGTACTCATGACCTCCCCTTCTATTGTTTGCTGACCATCTTTAATCATAAATGAATGTTGAGTTTATCGAATTACCTTTCTGTGTCTTTTGAGACCATCGAATAGTTTTCTTTTTTTTGATTAATGTGGTAAATTACCCTGAGTGCCTTTCACATATTAAGCCAATCTTGTTTTACTGAACAAACACTATTTGGTTATGATAAACTGTAACTTTAAATAATTGTATATTTTATTTATTTTTGTTTTGTAAAATAATATTTTCTCAGACAAGAATAATTCACATTTCTCTTCCAATGATACCTATTATGACTTAACCCTCCCCATCAAAGATGGTACACTGCATTCCTAACCCCACTCACCTGTGAAATGTGACTGATTTGAAAATAGAGCCTTTGTGGACATGATCAAGTTAAGATGAAGGCATTTGGGAAGGCTAAATCTGGTTCCAATGATGACTGTAATGACTGATACATTCTGTCAACTTGAGAAGTTTAGAAGTTTAGCTAAATGACTCAGCAAGGGGCCAAGGTCCTCACCTTGTAAACATCTTCATCTGGTGCAAGAGGAGGGCAGGAAGATGGTGTGAGTGCTACACCTGCCCTGGGGGTGGTAGCCTGTTTACAATATAAGAGAGCGAAAGGAGGCTTGCTTTCCCCATTTTGCTCTTGCTGCTTTTGTTGTCTTCTGCCAACTTGAACTGTTGCTCCCACATCACCCTGCCTTGGAGCCAGCTGATTACCAACTGAAATGTCCACAAATTGTGAGCTAAATACACCTTTCCTTCCTTAATTTTGGGTGTCATGCATTTTTTTCCCAATAACAAGAGAAGAGTAACCAAGACAGTGTCCTTCTAAGAAGAGGGGACTTTTGACACAGAGTAACTGCTGACACTGTAGACCGAGGACCACCAGAAGCCAAGAAGTAATAAAAGAATGCTTTCCTACCATAACCCCACCAATACCATGACTCTAGACATCCTGCAGAACTGAGACTAAGTTCTGCTGTTTTAGCTGCCCAACATGTAGTACTCTTTAATGGCAGCCCTAAGAAACTACAACTATGTCTTTGCATGATTTTGGAGCCAGGCAATGCATGCCTCATAAAATAACAAGGGAAGCATGTTCAATGTAGGAACATTGTGAATTCTCCATGCATGTCTTCCAAATGTCAGTATTGCTAGGAATTCCATCTGGTCAGGAGGTTTTCCTATGGGAACATAATTGTAAAGTAAATTTCTTCACGTGATGTTTGGAATTTCAATCCTGAATTGGTCTACTTGAAATTTCAATTTTTCAGCTTATTAACCTCAAAGGGGCTTTCAAGTGCTTTGCTTTTGGTGGACAAGATGCAAGATACTGAATTTGGCTTTTAATCTGGAGGGGATATCATCACACCATGATCACTGCTCCGCTAAAATTTGTTCACTGACTCAGCATGACCCTGAAACTACATAGTATTAGTTCCCCTATCTTTGGTACATATGTCTCTCCAAGGTCTCCAGTTTCCTTGTTGCAGAAAAACCAATATCAAACCAAATGGAGGAATCTTTGCGCTGAGGAGTTAGAAGGCAACTGTGTATTAGGCTAGCAGGCTGGCGGGAATCAGTTTCAAATCACCAGCCATGAGTCAGCTTAGACTTCAATTTAAATAGCAGTTTGCAAGCAGGAAGTACAAGGCTGATGGCAGGTTATTACAGGATTGGTTACATGAATGAAGTCATATGCTGTCAAGCAAGCCCGTTTAGTTCTAAATAGATTTCTGGGAAACGAGAGGGGGTTTGAGTGGAGCAACTAGAGTTAAATGTGTCCTTGGCTGAGCCAGTCTGTCCCAAACAGGAAGTCCTTGAAGCAAGTTAGAAACAATAATATATTTTTCTAAGTAATGCAAAACACAAGCCTTGCCACTGGACACAGTCTAGTTGACCTAGCGTGTTATCAGAGAGAAGCAGCTGGACACAGACAGTCAAGGCTGACTGAATTTAGCAGGCTAACTAGATGACAAGCAGCAGGAACACAGTCACAGGCCACTAGTGGATTTTTCACTTTGCTGTAAAATGTCTGTAAGTTTGCTATTCTGTAACTGTGCCCTGACAGCCTGAGCAGGCCTTACTCAAATGAACAGCGTAACATCACAATTCAAAGGATTCATATGTAAACTAGTGGGATGTCCAACCAGTTTAGATCTCTTTATAAAAGGAGAATGTTAAAGAAGTCCTGAATCAAAACAGTAAATGAACGCTGTGCATCCTACATTAATCTAAACTATTTCAGATTCACTTACTAACTTGGAATGGAAAATAATTAACTTGCAAGATTAATGGCTACATATTGTTTACTCAGGACCTTATTAATCTCTATCAACACACATTTGTACATACACACACACACACAAACAGATGTTACGGGACAAGTTTGTAGTCACTTTCCAGGATCATCCTACTTCTACAGGGGCAAGACTGGCAAGTAAGAAAAGATATGCTAGAAACCTATACTCCTTCTGCCCCCTTGTCTTTAATGGCCTCATTAACGCTTGCCATTTCCCCGGGGTGTGATATTACATGTCAATTTACTCAACTGGGGTGACTGGGATGTGAGCATTGGAGAAGCTTCAGAAATCCATTTAGGGTTCCCCGCTGAGACAGCTCCTAGCCCACAGGCAACAGGAGGGTTGTTCCTGCAGTACTAAGTGCTAGGCAGACTAGATCCCCCATGGATATCCACACCCTGATCCCTAGAACCTGTTAGTATATTTTATCTCACAGCAAAGGGGACCTTGCAGATATAATTAAGTCTATGCATTTTTAAAAAATTTTTATTTTAAAGATAGTAAAATCCAACAGAACAAAACAGGACAAAGTCAATCAAAACAAAGCAGTAGAATTGGTACAGAACTTCAAAGCAGGATACTAGGAAAACAATAGCTGCTATAGTATATCTTGTTATCTTCACAATAGTTGTCCATTCCATCAGGTGTAGCAAGATCAAACCAAAAACAAAACAGAATAAAACCAATCAAAACAGAATACTGAATAAAGCATAATAGTGAGAACAATATTGGGTCTCAAAGACAAGACAGAAGGAAATCCCCCCTATTTGCTACACTACATACTGTCATCCTCCCAAGAGATGCTCAGACTACCGGCCCCAGGCCTGCAAAATCAACCAAACAATACAAACATTTAGTTGCTTTAGTTGCTTTATGTACCTTAGTTGCTATCAACTTAGCTGGTCCTCCAAACCAGCAGGCTGCTTACGGGGGTTGAGGGGTGAGAAGGGTGTTGATTCTCAGCCTGCACGCTGGTAGGCTCAAGGGAGGTGCTGACTTTTCTCTCCCTGGAACCTGTTGTACCACTTACCAGGAAGGCCAGCTAGTTGTCTGCTGGTAGGATCTTCCCTGACCCAGCATGGCGAGTTCTCGGGAGGCACTAATCCTTCTCTTCCTGGAGTTTGTGCCACTCACATTGCTTACCAGGAAGACTGGCTAGTTGTCTTCTGGTTGGATCTTCCCTGGCCCAGCATGGCAGGTTCTCGGGAGGCACTGATCTTTCTCTAAGCCAATGGATTTTAAAACAGGGAGATTGTTTTGTTTTATATAGATGGGCCTGGCTTAATCACATAAACTCTAAAAGCAGAGAACTTTGTGATGGAGAAAAATTCATCAGAATAGGGCACAAGAAAGACAGTGTGAGGAAGACTCAGCACACTATTGCTGGTGTAAGAGTGGGGGTGAGGGAGTAAGGTGACAAAGAAATACGCTTGGCTTTAAAGAGCTGAGAGGGGGTCCTGTGTGACAACCAGCAAGGGAATAGGATATTAAAATCATAGTGAACTGAACTCCACCAAAAAAGATCCTCCAAAATGGAAAGTGATACTTGCCAATCTCTCATTGTGCCTCATGAGACTAAAACAGAACTAATTGAACACAGTGTGCTAGATTTCTGGCCTATATAATCATGAAATAATAAACCAGTATTATTTGCCCCTTTTTGAAATGTATGGTCTTCCAAGTAAGTGGCCAAAGGTCCTTTTGAGGAAGGAATATGAGACTATTTCAGCACAACAGGGAATTATAGATTATTTCCTTTTATGGTTTAGATCTAGATGTCCCTGAGAGCCTCGTGTCCTCACAGGCAGGACTTGTGGAAGGTGAGTGGGTCATGGGGCTTACACCTGGCTTGCAGTCAGGAGGCGGCCTCTGGTGGGAAGAGGTGGTCACTGGGACCTGACCTGGAAGGCTTTATTCCCTCCCCAGCTCCTGCCTTGACTCACTGTGCTTCCTGACTCTGCTTTTCCTCCATTAATCCTCTCACCATGCCATTAATTCTTTGGAGCAGCCATTGATGGGCTGAAGCATGAGCCAAAATAAACCTCTCCTCCTTAAGTTTCAGGCACTGGGTATTGTGTCTCTGTGATGAGGAAAGAGACTGAGACTTTTTTCTCCTGTCGACTTGGCCTGCATTATAGTCAGTGGTTTCTGGCTGTCAACATTGGCTGTGGTTCAGAAACTGAGCGAGGGCCAGTAACTTTTTATTGCAGTGGCAATCCAGAGCCCACAGCTCCTTCATTCCTGCCACCCACAGGTCATGGATGTTAAGCAGCATGCTAGTTGGCTGCCAAACTGTTTTGCCCCCAAAGACACCATGCTCTATTAAACATCTCTGTGATTTCCTGAGGGACCCATTCCCTTGGCTGGCCCTTTGCTCCTTCTGGTAATTAAGATAATTGCAGCCTCCTGGTTTCTGATGATTAAATGCTACTTCCTGGCCTCCATTACTGCAAAACACCAACATCCCCATGGATATTAACAAGCCCAGGTCTGCATCTCCTTGTCCCATCTTTGGTCTTGTCATGCCAAGGAAGATGATCCTGGAGTTCTTAATGATGTGGGTGTCTCTCCCATCAGCATATTTATAATGGCTTTAGTGACCAAGATGCCCCCTTACCTCCACAGTGGGACTGGTCATCTGCAGTATCTTCTGGTATCACATTGCTAACCCAGCATGCTCACTCTGCCAGCATCCCAAGTGCTTCCCATAAGTATCCTAGGACGATTCAGACAATTCCACATCATTCAGTGTTGACTTTTTTTTTTTCAGCTGAGATTGAACCCAGAGGTTTCCTAGTAAACTACACTCCCAGGCCTTTTTATTTGTCATTGTGGGACAGGGTTTTATGAGCGTCCAACCTTCCCAGGTGGAATTCAAACATGCAATCCTGCTATCACTGCCTCCCAAGTGCTAGGATTATGGGTGTGTGTTACCATGCCTGGTTGAGCATCGCTTTTCATTTGAGCAACTGGACCAGTGAGCTGGCCCATGTGTAAGGTGTTCTCAGAATGATAAATGCCATGTGCTGAAATGGTAGTCTCAATGATTTTTTTTATTATTTAATTTTTCATTTTAGTCTGTGAAAAGCAAGAAAGAAGCTAAAGGGAACTCTTTATGGGAAGCACTTGCTGTCTTATGGGGGAATGTCTGCTGCAGAAATGGCCGGCAAAGGAAAAGTACCAGCTCTCTGAGAAAAAGAAATTGAAGAAGACACTGAAATGTGGAAATCTTCCATGTTCATGGATTGGAAGAATTAACGTTGTTAAAATGTTCATATGAAACAGAAGATGACAACATAAAATCCAGCAGCATATCATAGTCTCTCCAACACCTGGATGCATGACCCCTGGAAAACAACATAACAAAGAAAATGGGGAGGAAAAGTGTGGGATTCAAGAAAGAGCCAACAGGAAAACCAGAAATCACAGAGAAATCACAGAAACTAAAGACAACATTGAGAAAAGAAGAAAGCAGGCTGGATTCCTAATGCCAGCTCCTAGAGAGATGGACCTACCTCTGAAAGAACAGGGTAAGCCCAGAGAGGGTCAGTAGCTCTAAAGACAAACAACAGACCAGGCAGCAGTATTACAGCCCCCCCCCCAAAATCCCATGGTTATTGTCAAGTGAAAAAAAAGTGTGGGGTTTTACTTTGAGAATGACTCCTTCCACATGGCAAGGTAGAGATGAAGACATCCATTGCAGCAACAGCTATATTTGAGAGGGTTGAGTCAGGAGCCACTCTGGATAGGGGTCAACAGACCAACTACAGAACAAGCACACTTTAGAGTTTCTGGGGCTATCCTATCACAGTGACTGGGTGGGAGAGGGCCACGGTAGATAGTTGTGGATAGGACAGAGGCTCCACATAGACACCTTGAGGAGTTTAAGCAGTGGTGAGCTCAGATCAAGAAGAACACACGGTCCTGCCCTCTGTGGTGAGAAGCCAATCTACTTGTGTGTGGCTTTTGGAGGTGCCTGAGTAAAATGCTAGCATTAAGTCCTCTGAGACTGTGCAAACCTTCTGCCCTTCTGCCTACATCCAGCACAGAGCTCAGTGATCTGTTTGCTTTCTCCATCTGCCAAAGTGATCAGGGATACTCCTCAGCTTGGACAGTTGCCACCGCCTGGGATGCACAGTCAGAATGACCTCTGGAGGAAGGGAGATACCTCACAAATCCACAGGCCATAAAACAAGATGTAGAAAACAGGACTTAGGATGCAGAGAGAGACGTGGACACTGGGAATGGCTGAACATGAAGCTAAGATAGATATCACAACATCCATTAGCCCCACCAGCAGGAAAGGTGGGGAGGACACAGCATTCACACACAAGAAACAGTGTAGAAACAACACAAGTTTCATACAATTTTTAAAAGTGAAAAAAAAAAAAAAGAAACAAAATAAGACTTAGGGGTGACTCCCTATTACTCCCCCATATCTGGTGGATTCCAATACCACAGGTGCTGGAAAGAAACTACTCACTCAAAAACACAGAGGAAGCTGGGCGTGGTGGCGCACGCCTTTAATCCCAGCACTCGGGAGGCTGAGGTAGGAGAAGCGTTGTGAGTTTGAGGCCGGCTTGGGCTACAACACGAGCGCAAGGCCGGCCTGAGCTATACAGTGCGAAGCTGCCTCAAAAAACTAGGGCCGCGAGTTTGGCTCAGTGACTTAAGCGCCTGTCTCACAGGTGTGAGGTTGTGAGTTCAATCCTTGGTACAAAAAAATAAATAAATAAAAAATAAAAAACACAGGGATTTTTTGGACTCATTTCTCTTTTTGGATTCTGGTATCCTGGCATCTTCCTCTTTTCTCTTTTCTTTTGTAATCTGATTCTAGTGACTTTCTTTTACTCTTTAATTGGATCTTTTATCTCACTTTTCTTTCCTCCTTCTTTTTTTTTTTTTTTTTTTTTTTTGTACCAGGGGTTGAATTCATGACCTTGCACTTCCCAGGCAAGCACTGGTGCTGTTGAGCTAACTCCCCAGCCCCATTTTTTTATTTTTCAAATTTTACTTCTTTCATTTTTTCCTTTCCTACTTCCTCCATTTTCATTACTACTATTATTAAGATTTAGTAATTTTAGATATTTAATTGGCTCTAGGGTATTACTGTTGAATATTTTTCCATTTTTAATAGATGTTTCATTTAGTAGATTTTTATTGTATGTCAATATTTGGTTTGCCTTTATGTCTATATTATTATTGCAGAACTCATCTGTGGTTAAAGGAGGTACAGTGGTAGCTTTTATTGGATTCTATTGTATGTCATGTCCAGTTTGCCTCTGATTCTATTATTACTGCTGATTCCTTAGCTATTGCCAGTAGTGGCATAGTTGCTGCTATTAAATGGTTTTTATTGTACGTCAATTTCTGGTTTGTCTTTGTGTCATCAACACATTACTGTGATTTTGTTTCTGAAGAACTGGGTTCTGGGCCAATTACACTGCAGTCTCCCCTCACTAAATGAACTGAGGTAGTGAGATCTTGGCACAGAGGCAAAGGATCACAGTTATCCCTGCCCAACACAGCTCTGGAGGTGGCCCCGGAGGGTCATCCATATCAACAAGCCCCCTTGCTCACAGCCATGCCATCGTACAGATCATGGAGAGGGAGCCTGCAATTGAAATAAGACTGCAACATGAATAGAACTGTGAGACTGCTTTGATTTTGTGTTACTGCAACTGCATGAGTTATTTTTCTTTTTTTGGTAGTTATTTTGTTCTCTTTCTCTTCTCTTTTTACCTCTCGGTTATGTTCTTTCTTATCCCTTCATCTCCCCTCTGCTTTTCCAGTCCTTTAAACTAAACAGTAACTTTCATGAACAAGTCAGGGCAACTTGCACCAAAACTGTCTACAGACAGTCCAAACATGAGGTAGCCACCAACATATTAATAGGTTCTGACATTCTCATGGCTGGCCCCAGCCCCTAAACTCCAACTACACTTCCTCACCTCTGTGTCACTTCTCCTGTTTCTATAAATATTCTCTCCAACACTCTCAGCCGTTACTCCTTTTACCCTGCTATGAAAATTATTCCAACAGTCAGGACTTTTATCTATAGATATTTCTCTCCTCTCCTCTTCTTATCGACTTATATTCTTTTTTTTTTTTTTTTCTCTTCTTTCTTGCTTATTTTTTCTGTCCACATCTCAGTCTGCCTGTGTGAAGCCATCTGTATAGGGCACTGATAAAAGGGTGAAAACGTTAAAATGAAAAGCTGTTAAATACACGTAATTGGTGTATGGTTGTAACTGTTGGTGTTAATATAAGTGGTAGGATTCTCTCCTTTCAACACAGTAACTGGATCCAATTCTATTAAACTGAGTAGAATGAAGAGGTAGATAAAAACCAAAATGAAAATAAAGCCAAATCACACCACTATAAGGCAGACACTTACTAAGTAGCTCTCTATACTAGCATCAAAATCACTCTACTCTAATTGACCCTCAACATTCACTACACACATGCACACCAAAAAATATAAATACAACAAAACGAGACAACGAAATCCCCCCCAAAATTCCCAACTCCTTCAATGTCAATTCAAGGGGCATCAATGGGGAAGAAATTAAAAGTCAAATAGCTGAATTATATGAAATGATAAAATAAGAGACAAAAAATCAGTAAGGTGCTCAGCAAGGTCAAAGATAATATAACTAAACATAATAAAATGATCAGTGAATTTACAGAAGACACTAATAGAAAACTAGCAGAGCTAAACAAAATGTTGCAAAACATGAATGATCAGTTTAGCAAGGAATTAGTCCATGCAAAGATACCAAACAGAAATCCAGGACTAAAAAATTCTCCTGAAAGTATGGGCAGCAGATGTCCTAATGTGAGGAGAAAGTATCAGAATTAGAAGATGGGGATGACCACAGACTTAGAGATAAAAACAGTAAGAGGGCATGGGAAATAGATCCAACCACTGGTAGGTGATACAAACAAGGTCAAGATAAGATTAAATGAAATTAGTAAAACATCAGAAGACAGCAGGAATAGCATAATAAAACTTGTTTACATAAATCGTAGTGGAAAACTTTGCATGTATGGAAAAAGGATTTAGCATACAGATAAGTGAGGCATACGGAACCCCAAATAGCCAAAATAAAAAAGAAATTCTCCATAACACATCATACTCAAAATCCCAGAAGTCCAACACAAGGATAAAATCTTAAAAGCTGTTAGAGAACAGCAACACATCACTTATAAAAATAAACTCATGAGAATTACAGTGGACTTCTCAACACAAACCTTCAAGGTCAGGAGAGCTTGGAGCAAAGTGCTTTATGCCCTAAAAGAAAACAACTTCCAACTCAGATTCACATATACTGCAAAAATGTCATTGATTTCTTTTCATGGCAAACAGCACCTTTCAAAGTTCATTATCATAAAACCAGCACTCAAAAATATTCTCAAATTTATCCTAAAGAGACACAATGAAGCCAATAATGTCTAAAAGTTTAATGAAATGAACACATCAGCTGGAGTAAGACAAGCACAAGGGAAAAAAGAACCAGCAACAGGAAAGTAAGGCAATGAGTAGAGTAAGTCAATACCTTTCAGTAATAACACTCGATGTGAATGTTTTCAACCCCTCAGTCAAAAGACACAATTGACAGATGGACCAAAATCCAAAACCATTAGTATGCTGTATGCAAGAAAAAAACTATGGACCAAATCAAATCCAAATTCAAATCCAGGCCTGGCCCAAGCAGCGCAGGCACCGATCAGGACTCAATATGGACTGCCTTCTGGGGTCCTAAGCCCAGGACCATGGAGGAGAACGAGAAAGGCCCCGCGAGGGGCCCCCACCTGGCCCGAGCAGCACCGGCGCGCAGGCTTGGAGTCAGGGACAACACTGCCCCCCCCCCACCATGAGCAATCTGCTGTTTCAGAGGTCTGGCTGAATTGATAGCAACCAAGGAACATCAACCAACTTTTGTTTTGTAGATTTGGCCAGGCCTCTGGTCAGCAACCCAAGCATCTCTTTACAGTGGGCAATGTAACAAGTATGGGGGATTCTCTTCTGCCTTGTCTTTTATTATTAATAAAATATTAAAAAAAAAAAACAAAAAAACCAAATTCAAATCCAATCCAAATTCAAATTTTAGAATAAAAATCAAAGGACAGGAAAACAATATTCTAGCTGGGGATATAACTCAGCAGCACAGTGCCTACCTGACAAGCAGGAGGTCATGCGTTCAATCCCTGGTACCAAAAAAGAAAAGAAAACAATATTCTAAGAGATTAAAAATCGTCAAGTTGAGACTGAAAGCAAAATGCAGCCTCTATGGGAATGGCAAGAGGATAACCAGAAAACAACCTGGTGAAGACAAAGAGCAAAAAGAAGCAGATCTCCAAGAATTGCAAGGAGCTGATAGGAAAACTAGAAACTACAGAGAAGCTGGAGAAACACAATACAATGCAGAGACAAGGATTATGCAATCTGGGAATTTAAGCCCAGCTCCTGGGTAGGGAGACTTGTCTCCATTGACAACAGGGAAGTCTAGAAAGAGCCAGCAAACCCAGGAGGACCAGGCCACAGAATCAGCCCCACACAGAGCAAACTGCAAAAACAGCATGGGCAATTACTCTGAAACTGATGCCTCCTGCAAGGCAGGCGACGGGTGGAGAAGGAATCCAGTGTAGCATGATACCTGGGAGGGTTTACTCAGAAGCCATTTTAGGAAAGAATTCATTATTTAATACTGAACTTCAGGAAAACTATACTTCAGAGTTCTTGGTATCATCTTACCACAGTGAATTGGGAGGAGACAGCCACAAGACACAGTCACAGAGCAGGCCAGGTCACAGATCCCTCCCTGAGAAGCCGAAGGTAAGGCTGGGAAAGACGTGATAGCCCTGACCTCCATGTTGAGAGTCATGAGTGGCTTTCAGAGAGGGCTGACTCTGCAAGTACTGGTGTTGATTTCAGGGGTCTTCTTGAACCCACTGACTACATCCTGCACAGAACTGAGTGGTTCTCTCCCCATCTACCAATGTGATATACAATAGTCCATGCAATTCCTATCAAAATACCAACGTTGTTCTTCACAGAACTAAAAAATCCTCTAATTCATGTGGAAGAACAAAAGACTCTGAGTAGTCAAAGAAATGCTGAGGAAAAAAAGCAAACCTACAGGCATTACACTACCTGATTCCAAGATATAGTAAAGAGTCCCAGTAAAAAAAACAGCATGGAACTGGTGTAAAAACAGACATATGGATCAATGGAACAGAACAGAGGACCCAAAAGTAAATCTGCCCATCTTCAGTCAACTGATACTCAATAAAGGAGATACTCAGTAAAGGAGATACTCAACAAATGGTACCAGAGAAGTGAAGATTCACATGGAAAAGGTTGAAACTAGACCCCATCTTCCACTTTGTACAAGTATCACCTCAAAATTGATCAAAGACCTTAATGCAAGTCTCTGAAACTACCAGAGGAAAACAGAGAAGAAACATTTCAAGGTACTGTCATAGACAGTAATTTCCTGGATAGGACTCTAAAAGCATAGGAAATAAGAACAAGACTTGACAAATGGAATTGCATCCAATTAAAAAGTTTGGCACAGCAAAGAAAACAATCAACAAAGCATAGAAACAACATATCAAATGGGTGATACGCTGCCAATTAGTCATCTAACAGAAGATTAGTATCTGGAATATATGAAGAACTCAAAAGACTTAACAAAAGCAAGTAATCTAAAAATGGGTAAATGATCGAAACAGATTCTTCACCAAAGAAAAAATACAAGTGCCCAATAGATACATGAAAAATGTCCAATATCATTGACCCTCAAGGAAATACAAGTCAAACGTATAATGAGATACTATCTCACCCCACGTATAATTGTTACTATCAAAAAACAAAAACATAACAATTGCTGGTGAGATTATAAGGAAAAAAGAACACTGCTGTTGAGATTGTAAATGGTATAGCCACTATGGAAAACAGTATGGAGGTCCTTCAAAAAAACTAGAATTAGGGCCACACGCAAGCCTCTCTCTGTGAGTTGACACCATTCACTGACTGGGGAGGGAGAGAATCAGGCCTCACCAGGAGGTGATCCTTGCCTGGAAACCAGTGCCAGAGTTGGGACAGCCAGACCTCAGCCTCTCTCTAAATCAGGGCCATTCACAGACTGCCAACGGAGAGAACCAGGCCTCACAAGGAAACAATCCTGGCTGGGAAACCATATCATTTTCATTGTTTTGTTGGGTTGGTTTTTGCTCTCTTTTGTTTTGTTTGATTATGTTAAATCTGATGGCATGAGCAGCTATTTGAAAGATAGCAAGACATATGGTAGCCATTTTGGATTCACTTTATCTTGTTTTGAAGTCTTCTATTGCATTCATTGTTTTATTTTTATTGTTTCTATTCTATTCTGTTCTGTTTGATTTTTACTATGTCCAAAGGTATCTGCAGCTACTTGAAGAAAACAAAAGACATTATAGTAACTATTGTTGGTTTTGTAAGGTTTTGAAGTCCTGTATCACTTACCCTGGTTTATTTTGATTAGTTTTATTCTGTTTTATTTTCCTTGGTTTCATCCTCTTTAAAATAAAAATTAAAAAATAAAATAAAATAAAACTAAAATTAAAGTTATCACATGATCTAGCTATCCCTCTACTGGGTATACATCCAAAGGAAATAGACTCATGATAATAAACAGATACCTACATTCCCATGTTTATTACATCACTACTCACAATAGCTTAAAGTATGGAATCACTCTATGTGTCCATTAACTGATGAGTAGTTAAAAAATATATACACGAGGATATACAGACAATAAAGTATTATTCAGTCATAAAGATAAATGAAATTTTGCCATGAGCAGCAAAATAAATGAAGTTAGACTATATTACCCAAAGTGAAGTAAGGCAAACACAGAAAGACAACACAGAATTTTTGCAAAAAATGTTGACTTAAAATAATGATTACTAGAAAGCAGGAAGAGTTTCAGGGATGGGGCATGAAGGTTAAAAAAAAGAATGGACAGATAAAATCAGTGTACACTGCATGTATGGATGAAAATATCACACTGAGACTCTTTACCATGTACAAGTTATACTGGCAATAAAAAACACAATACAACAAAATTGTGAATGGAAAAGAAGACATGAATATAGGACTTGACATTCAAAGCCATGCATCCATAAACACTCAAGATACTTGAAGAGTGTATGAAGAAGTTAGTATCTAAGATTACATTTCCTTTGTCTTTGTTTCTTTTCAAGTCAGTTCTTGTTTTTAAAAAGTATACCTATCACTAATGTATGGGAAATAAGGGGTAGGTGATTATAAAAAGAGAATGTAGGGAAGGGTCAATTAATACAAATTTTGAAAGACTACAAGTAGAAGGCAATTCAAGTCTGAAGAAATTCAAAGGTGACTGGGATTCTAAAAGGGAAACTAAAATTCATTAGAAGTCTTCATTCACTGAAAGTTTTACTTTCAATGTTGACCTTATGGGGAAATTTGATTCGGTTTTCATCCAATTTGGTTTGGAAAGAATCATGGAAAGAATAAAGTTCATGAACCAAGGTGCATGTATACCTATATGGCACAGGGTTGAATGATATGGAAACTTAATACTTCCCATCTCTATATAACAAGAATGGAGGATTAGCATTCATATCAGTGATAACTGATAGGTTTCTATTTAACATTTGTAGTTTTCTTCCCCCGAGTTAGTGATACTGGTTTTCAGGTGGCTATATTGTTTACCTGGCTGTGCCACATGGGTGTGGCACTGCTCCTCCATCTCACCTGTGGTCCTTTCTAGAATAACATGAGAAGTAAATCTAAACACAGAAGCACATGTTGCTCTCACCCACAGACACACACATCCACACACACATGCACACACACTCAAATGGGTTAAAGTTTTAATTAACAGAGTCCTGATTTTATTTTTTATGTATTTATTATTTAAGAGAAAAAAGACATATAAGAAAGACAAAAAACAAAAGAGACAAACGAATAGAGCAAATGCACAGCAGTAACATCACAGATTAACAAAACAGGATGATAGAAACTTGACAATGGTTACAATATTGCATATTATTACCTTCAAAATGGTTGTTTACATTAACAGATATAGACATGTGTAATTGGTCTAATCAGGTGAGTATTAAGCATTCTTTCACAATAACTAATACATTCAGCAGTATGTTCATTTTAGTTATCTTACACATACATATACACAGATTTATATCTTTTTCCTTTTCCCATCCCTTTTTGCACTTTTTCCCTTCCCAATTACTTTTGCTCTTTGAGTGGTTTTTTACCCTTACATAGTATTTATTGTAGGTTTTGGATCATATATACTTTTTCAGTTTCTTACACTAGGGAGACAATATGGTATTTACACATGTGGGCTTGATTTATGTCACTTATGAATATAGTCTCAAGTCGTGACCATTTACTTATAAAAGTCTCAATGCAATGTTTCTTAATACCTGAGTAGTACTCCATTGTATAAAAATACCACACCTTTTTTATCCATTCCTTGATTGATGGGCACTTGGGTTGTTTCCAAGATCTGGCTATTACAAATTGGGTTGCTATAAACATGGGTGCACAAATATCACTGTGGTGTGATGTTTTCGATTCTTCTGGGAAAATGCCCAAAAGTGGGATAGCTTGGTTGAATGGGATCTCTAATCCTAGCTTCTTGAGGAATCTCCACACTGATTTCCACAGTGGTTGCACCAGTCTACACTCCCACCAACAGTGGAGAAGTTTCCTTTTTCCCCACAGCCCATCCAGCATTTGTTATTGGCTGATTTTTTTTATCTTGGCCATTCTTTCTGGAGTGAGATGGAATTTCAGTGTTGTTTTAATTTGCATTTCCCGAATGACCATTGATGTTGAACATTTTTTCATATATTTATTTGCAATTTGTATTTCTTTCTCTGAGAAGTGTGTATTCATCTCAGATGCCCATTTTTGGATTGGGTCTTTGAATTTTAGAGGTCTGATTTCTTTTAATTCTTTGTATGTTTTAGATAGAAGTCCTTTGTCTGAGGGTCAATTGGCTAAGATATTTTCCCAATTCGTGGGTTTTCTTTTCACTCTGTTGGAGATTTCCTTTGACATGCAAAAACTTTTTAGTAAGATGAGATCCCAGTTGTTGATTCTGGGAAGTGTTTCCCATGCAATTTGATTTTTGTTCATGAACTTTCTGCCTACTCCTATGTCATCAAGATTTTTACCTACTCTGTCTTCTAGTAAATTTAGTGTCTCTGTTTTAATATTCATAGCTTTGATACATTTTGACTTTATTTTAGGGCATGATGTTAGTCATGGATCTACTTTTAGTTTACGGCATATAGAAAGCCAGTTTCTCCAGCACCATTTGTTAAAGAGGCTATCTTTCTTCCAATGTACATGTTTGGCCCCTTTGTCAAAGATGAGGTGGTTGAGTGTATTTGTAGTTGTGGCTGTATCTTCTAATCTATTCTATTGATCTTCAAGTCTGTTTTGATTCCAGTACCATGCTGATTTTATCACAGTGGCTTTGTAGTATAGTTTCAAGTTGGGGATTGTGATTCCTCCTGCTTTACCTTTGTGGCCCAGAAATGCCTTTGCTATTCTAGGTCTTTTCTGGTTCCAGATGAATTTCAGGGATACTTTCTCTAGCTCTGTGAGGAAAACTCGGGGTTTTTTGATTGGGATTGCAATAAATCTGTATAATAATTTTGGGAAAATGGCCATTTTCATAATGTTTGCTCTTCCTACCCATGAACAGGGAATATCTTTCCATTTTCTGAAATCTTCGATTGCCTTCTTCAGAGTAATGTAATTTTCATTGCATAGATCTTTTACTTCCTTTGTTAGGTTGATTCCTAAGTACTTCATTTTTTTTGGATATTATAGTGAAGAATATGGTTTCCCTTACTTCTCTGTCAGTGACTATGTTGTTTGTGTACAGGAATGCTATTGATTTTTGAGTATTGACCTTGTATCCAGCAACATTACTGAATTTGGTTATTACTTCTAGAAGTCTTCTAATGGATTTTTGGGGGTCTTCTATGTAGAGTATCATATCATCTGCAAATAATGATAATTTTACTTCTTCCTTTCCTATCCTTATTCCTTTTATTTCTTTCCCTTGTCTAATTGCTCTGGCTATTATTTCCAGAACTATATTGTATAGGAGTGCTGATAATGGACATCCTTGTCTTGTTTCTGATTTTAGATTCAAAGTTTTCAGTTATTGTCCATTTAGTAAGATGTTGGCTGTAGGTTTATGATATATGGCTTTTATCAGGTTGAGGTACAGACCTTCTATTCCAATTTTCTGTAGGGTTTTTATCATGAATGGGTGTTGGATTTTATCAAAAGTTTTTTGTGCATCTATTGAGATGATCATGTGGTTCTTGTCCTAGGCCCTGTTGATATGGTGTATTACATTTATTGATTTGCATATGTTGGACCATCCCTGCATTCCTGGGATGAATCCCACTTGATTGTGGTGTATAATCTTTCTGATAACTTGCTGTATTCTATTTGCCAGTATTTTATTGAGGATTTTTGCATCTATGTTCATTAGGGAGATTGGCCTGTAATTTTCTTCTTTGGTTGGTTCTTTCTCTGGGTTTGGTCTTAGGGTAATACTTGTTTCCAGGAATGAGTTAGGGAGACTTACTTTCCTTTCAATTTTACTGAAGAGTTTGAGGAGTGTTGGCATTAAGTCTTCCCTAAATTTCTTGCTGAATTCAGCAGTGAATCCATCAGGTCCTGGGCTTTTCTTTGTTGGTAAGGTTCTAATTACATTTTCAATTTCGTTAGCTGAAATTGGGTTACTCACCAGTTTTACATCTTCTTGATTCAGCTTTGGTAATTCATAGATTTCTAGGAATCTGTTCATTTCTTCTGTGTTATTGAATCTATATGAGTAAAGTTTTCAAAGTAGGTGTTAATGATCTTCTGTATTCCACAGGGTCTGTAGTGATTTCACCCTTTTCATTTCTTATTGCATGAATCTGAGTTTTTTCTTTCCTCTTTTTGATAAGGTTGGCTAGGGCTTTATCAATTTTATTTACTCTTTCAAAGAACCAACTCTTCGATTCATTAATTCTTTGTATTGTTTTCTCAGTTTCAATTGCATTTATTTCTGCTCTGATCTTGATAAATTCCTCACTTCTTTCGGCTTCGGACTTCACTTGCTGCTCTTTTTCTAGAAGTTTGAGATGCAGCATTAGGTTGTTTATGTGTGTTCTTTCCATTTCTCTGATGTGGGAGTTTAGTGCTCTAAATTTCCCTCTGAGGACTGCTTTCATTGTGTCCCACACGTTCTGGTAATTTGTATTTGCATTTTCATTCAATTGTAGATATCATTTAATTTCTTCTGTGAACCATTGGTTATTTAGGAGAGTATTATTTAATTTCCACGTGTTTATGGGGTTCTTGCAGGGGTTTTTTGGTCATTCATTTCCAATTTTACTATGCTATGGTCAGATAATATGCATGGAATTATTTCAGTTCTTTTGCATTTACTTAAGCATGTTTTGTGGACCAGTATATGATCTATTTTAGAGAACGACCCATGTGCAGCTGACAAGAATGTGTATTCTGATGTTGATGGGTGGAATACTCGGTACACATCTACTAGGTCCATTTGTTCAAAAGTTTGATTCAGTTCTGTTATTTCTTTGCTGATTTTTTTTTTTTGGTTGGTCTGTCTCTCTGTGACAGTGGGGTGTTAAGGTCTTCTGTTATAACTGTATTATTGTTTATTTGGTTTTTCATGTGTATTAAGAATTGTCTTACATAGTTGGGTGCTCCCATATTCGGTGCGTATGTATTTATGATTGTAATCTCTTCCTCTTGAAGTTTTCCCCTAACAATTATGTCTTTATCTCTTTTGATCATTTTCGGTTTGAAGTTCACATTGTCTGCAAACATAATAGCTACCCCTGCCTTTTTCTGGGTTCCTGTTGCATGGAGTATTGTTTTCCAGCCTCTGATATTTAGTCTGTGAATTTCCTTTTGAGTGAAATGTGTTTCTTGTACACAGCATATTGTTGGATTTGTTTCTTAACCCACTCTGCTAGTCTGTTTCTTTTTATTGGTGAGTTGAGACCATGTACATGGATTGATATAACTGATGTGTACTGACTCATCCCTGTCATGATATCTTTCTGTTGTTGGTTTTCTACATTTTCTGTTTAATTATTTGCACTGCTTAGTGGTTTCCTTTTTTTGTTGTTCTTAAAATGTAGCTATTTGTCTCTTTCTAGAGTGTCTTTCAGTACTCTTTGTAGTGTTCGTTTGGTGGCCATAAATTTCGTTCGTTGTTCTTTGTCATGAAAGTATCTTATTTCTCCATCAATTTTTGAGGATAGTTTTGCAGGGTACATCAATCTGGGTTGAAAGTTGTTTTCTTTCAGAATTTGAAATACTTCACCTCAAGCTCTTCTTGACTTAAAGGTTTGTGTTGAGAAGTCTGCCATGATTCTGACAGGCTTTCCTTCATAGGTGATCTGTTTCTTTTCTCTGACACTTTTCAGTATTTTGTTCTTGTGCTGTATTTCTGATACCCTAATTATTATATATCTGGGTGAAGGTTTATTTTGGTTATGGTTAATTCGGATTCTGTATGCCTCACTTATCTGCGTATCAGATTTGCTTCCCATGTCTGAAATTGTTCTGCTATTATTTCTGTGAATAGTCTTCGCAGGTCATCAGTATTGGCCCCTGCATTTTCATTGATGCCTATTAATCTTATGTTATTTCTCTTGGCATCATCCTGGAGCTGGTGAATTGTTGTTTCTTGGTTTCTTATTATTTTTAAGAGATCTTTTCTTTTGTGATCATAAGCTCCCATGCTGTCTTCAAGGTCTGAGATTCTATCTTCAGCTTCATTCAAGTGGTTTTTCAAACTTTCCATGGAAGTTTTCATTTCCTGAATTTCCCTTTGAATCTGTTTCATGCATTGTATTTGTGTCTTATATTGCTCATTCAAAGTTTCCATCATTTTCTTATGTTCTTCTATTTTTTATTTTGATCTTCTTTAGATACACACAACATTTCTTTCATAATGATTGTCATTCCATTTTTTAACTGAGAGATTACTGATTTGAGTTTCTCTACAGCTTCATGGAGTTGTTTTGTTACTGCATTTACTATCATTTCAGAAAGGTCAGTTGTGTGACTCCTAGTGTCTTCCATTTCAGGGTCTCTTGTGTTTGTTCTCAGTGGGCTGGGGAATTGAGACTGCCTCTTGCTCTTCCATTTTGTCATTTTCTTCTGGGACCTGTGTGGCTGGGCAGGCAGCCTCCCAATGAATTGTACTGGAACACTGTGTTGGGTGGAGCTTCAATTGTCCAATATCCCCATGGCTAGCCAGGGCACACCTTCAGATTATGGCGCTGGACCCTTGTGTTCTGTGGTTCGTAAGGCTGACCATGTGTTCCCCTGATGTACTTTGTTGGGTTGCTCTGGGGTGCTGGGCTCTGTGTCCTGTGAGGCTGGCCGAGCATTCCACTGGTGGGTTGCACTGAGACACAGGACTGGGTAGAGCTGGATCCTCTGTGCAGCTAGAGAGGGCGCACTCCTAGAGTGTGCTGCTGGTGCCTCCACCTTACTGGGTGGGGGCCGAGACCTGTGGGACACAGATGGCTAGACGGAGCGCACCCCAGAGTGTGGCGCCACCTGGACCTTGTGTCTGGTAGTGGGGAATTCAGAGCCTCTGAAGCACCATGCCAGGCAAGCCTGGGCCAGTCCCACGTATATAGTGCTGGGGCCTTGCTCCTGGTTGGGTGGGTTCGCAACCTCTAGGACCTGCTGTACTGGCTGCATCCCTGAACAATAGAGCTCACGCCTTGTGCTCTGATGGGCAGCACTCAAGTTCTCTAAGGGCCTGACCAGTCTGTGATGAGCAGCTCTAGGGCTCTGGGCTGCACTGGGTTCAGTGCCTCTGTATCCTGCAACGCTGACGAGGCATTCCTCTGGTGGGTTGCACTGAGACACGGGACTGAGTAGAGTTGGATCCTCTGCGCAGCTAGTGAGGGCGCACTCCCGGAGTGTGCTTCTGGAGCCTCCGCCTTACTGGGTGGGAACTGAGACCTCTGAGACCCAGGCGGCTAGGCAGAGCGCACCCCAGAGTGTGGCACCACCCGCCCCTTGCATCTGGCTGTGGGGAGTTCACAGCCTCTAGAGCACCATGCCAGCAAGCCTGGGCCAGTCCCAGGCATATAGTTCTGGGGCCTTGCTCCTGGTTGGGCAGGTTCGCAACCTCTAGGACCTGCTGTGCCAGCTGCACCCCTGAACAATCATGGTCCTAATTTTAAGATCTAATTCCTTACTGAAAGCTTATTTAGACATTCTGTGAGATGAAGTAATCTGCACTAACCTCAGGTAATCAGAACCACACAGTCGTTTTAACAAAGCATCAGCACTCACTGCTTTGCCCTGCATGCTGAAATGTGGTGTCTAATTCACAGCAAAACATGTTAAGACAACAAAAACCATATGAAAGAAAATACTTCTGCTAGAGACACAACTTTTCTTGATTTTTTTTTAAAGTCCGGCATACTTGAAAAGAAATAAAATTGCCACCTCGAAACATTTTGGATAATGAGCTGAGTTTATGGTGCTTTTTCAGGGTCCCACTTTCTTATCAAAGTAGTCAGTCTTTCTGCAACCCTCCACGGCCCGTATTTTTCCTTTGTTCTTCCAGTTGGTGCGCAGATACATTTGCAGCCACAACTGAGGGAATATTGATTTTATTGCCTTTTCTCTCTTGCTGCTTGCAAGATCTTCTCTTCATCTCTGATATCCTAGACAGCAGTCACAGCTGCATTAGATGTGTTTGTGTGGGTAGTGTGTTTTCGTCCAGTTAGGGCTGAGCACACTCCTGTCATCTGATAACTGTTTCACTGGTTATTTTAAACCCCTGTTCATTTTGATTTAAACCCTTGTTCTTTTAACCTTTATCTTCTCCCTATTCTCTCCCTTTTAAAACTTTTATTAGAAAAATGCTTAACTTTTCATTCTGTGCTTTGTGTCTGTCAATCCTATGTCTCTTGGAATACTTTTTGTTGTGGTTTGTTTCGATCTCTTGGTTCCTTTTCATAGTGTACTTATCTTTCATGATATTTGCAATTCTTTCCTTTTACTCATTTTATAAATACTTACTTTTTTACTTTTTCAAGTTGCTCTGTTATCTGAAGATCTACAGAATTTTATTTTGCTTTTTATGATATCAGGGAACTTACCCTAAAATATGTCATTTCTTTATGTGATTTGTAAATTATGCCTTGGAACTCATTTTTAGCAAGAATTACTTCCTTGTTTCCTTTTGTGTCCTATGGGAATCCAGTCCTAGACCAGTAGTTTTGTCTGTGGTTCAACCTGGGATCTTCACAACATATGACTGAGGCTTTCTGTGAAAGTGTTTTGTTTTAATCCTCAGAGACCAAAATAGAGAAAATTTTTGTCACTTAGTTGGACTGACAAACTCAGTCTTTTAACCTTACGTTTCAGAGGGAAATTTACGTTTCAGTCATTCCAGCTTCCAGAGTTTATGCACAATCTTATCTCTATCCTCAACACTAATCCAAGGTCATGCTTTCTATTTCTGCTAGAAAACTCCAGTTACTAGCTGGGCATGTTGGAATAAGCCTGTAATCCCAGGACCCTGCAAAGTTAAGGCAAGAGGATCACAAGTTCCAGCCCAGCCTGGGTAATTTAGTGACTTAGACCCTGTCTCAAAAAAAAAAAAAAAGTGTGTGCAAAAACAGAACAAATTTTTTTTAATTACATATATACAGATTACATATATATATTTCTTTGTCTTCCAAATTCAGCCTAGATGGAGCTCACTATGCTTCCATTTTTCTCCTAATATAATGAATTTTTGATGATATTTTGGAACTCAGGGCTAGATTCCATATTTCTTTTCTCATGTGTTGGCAGTGGAATAGAAATCACCTATGTGGCCAAACCTGGCAGTTGTGCTGGTTTAGCAAGGAGATTCTTCAGGGCATTATTTCTATCCTTGGAGTTGCTTCCTCTGACATGAGAATAACTTCTCAGAAAAAATTATCCCCATAATGAAAATATTCTTTTCTCTCTGCTGATTCTCACCCAAGCCCACTTTCAGGTAGGATCATCAAACACGTCCAAACTGCCCTCTCCCTTTCCACCAGACCTGGAGCAGATTACTCCTGTGCTCAGTGTTTATAAAAGGCTGGGGTAGACGTGTGCAATGAGTGAGAGGGGTGCTTTCTTTCTCCTCTGTTTGCACTAATAATGGATTTAAATTTACAACATCTGTTCACATATGCGTAGCCCAAATTGTTATGTCACACTAGGAATGTTTACTTGAGAAAGTATTATGCTATTGAGCCACCGCACAAGTGCCACTGTGAAAATTTACTTCCTGGAAAGTTTTGCTGTACTGTAGCTTAAGTCAAGCTGTCAAATAAGCTCCTAAAGTAATGCAGGTCAGATTTCATAATCCCATATCAAAAAGCCTGTGTGTTTTGTGAGGTGTTGAATGACAATTATGGCAGAAACTGATGGGTGGTTCAAGCCCATTTCCCTCTCTTCCCTGACACTCAACTCTCTTTCTTCATCTCCTCTGCAGTTAGGTGTGGCCATGTGACTGTGCTATGGACAAGGAGAGTGAATGAACAATAAAAATCTCCTGCATAATTCTTTATCTGGCAATTCTGCCATCATCAGTCTATGTGACAATGTCTAGGTCAATATTTGAATCAGACATACTGACAAAGGTTCTTGAAATTTCTGTGCCTGTGTGATTGATCCATCATTCCTGTTATTCCTTACCTTTCAACAGGATGTTTGGGAAGCTAAAAATAAATGTCTGTTCTTTTCAGTCACTAAGCTATCAGCGTTTACTTCTTATAGCAGCCAATCATACCTAATACAATGACCAAATTTTAAAGAACCATTTCTGTTGTTTGCCACCCATCTTTGCTCTACTAATATTGTTGCTACGTAGTAATTAGCACATTTTTTTCTTGGAATAATTGCCAAAAGAAATTTACCTCTTACACAGGGTGTTTAGGGGTTTACTGCAATATTTTTATAAATCTTTCAGGGGTCCTTGGGGCAAGAGCTTCACAGAAAGCAAAATAATGATATTAATTTTATTATATACAATAATTTTAATGAATAATGCTGCATAATATAAATACAGCAGTCTGCTGAAACAATTGTTTTCTTTGAAGTAAACTATGAATATAGCAGAATAATTTCATGGAACAAATTAAGGAAGCATTTGGTACAGTCTATGCATTTTGTTCTCTTTCATTTTCATAGTTATAAAGCTAAAATGCTGAGAAAACACTAATAGTTATCTCTAGTAAAAAACAAAGCTAATCCTTCTTTAAAAAAAAAAACCCAACCAGTTTTACTCATAAGCGCAGCAGAAATTTTTTAATTCTGATTTATACACTCTGCTCATTCACTAAAAGTAGATAACGTTTTCTTCTGAACTCACCTTCTGATCCAAGGTTGTTTCCATATACGGGAACTGGTTCGCCAAGGACCAAGGATTCTCCTGTTCCAGATATCCTTTCTCATCCTAACGCTATGGCCACCATCGGGACCCGAGTACCATGAGGCTATATTCTTAACCGCTAAGAAAAACAAAAACTGCATTGTTTACACAGCCAGGGCAATTCGTCGATTTCAGGGCTTTGCTCTGCTGCTCTCTCTCCCTTTGTAAAGCATTCATCTCTTTCTTAGAATCCTAAGGTCCCTCTTACATCAGGGTACCACTCATATACTACATCTTCACGTCTCCAGTTGGCTTCCCATTTCTTTCAATTCCCGAGAGCCTCCACCAATCCGGCTATCTGCGAGAAGCTTAGGAAAAGCCTGTTAAAGTGCCTGTGGACTCAAGGCCTTACTGTAAGGCCCAGCTCAGGACCACTGTCAATGGCCACACTGGTTGTGCAACTCATACCTCCAGGGGGCACCACATGTACAGCTCACAGTGCAGACAGTTGTACTGCAGCATACAACTCTTACGCCCCATTCTTTAGGTCTTTGAAGTTCTGGGTTTCTCTGCCTTTCATTCATCCCATGAATATAATCAGAACCATTTTCCCCCACCATCCAGAAGTATCAGAGCTTTGAAAACATCTCCACTGCCCCACTGTCTGACTACAACTCCAGTTGCTGTTATTGTCCTCACTGTGTTATTTCTTTATTGCCACTAGATCTGTTCTTAGATCTCTCAGCTTTTTTATTCCCTTGGCTCCTTCATTTCTATATCTTTCTGTTAGCTCCACTCTAAGCTTCACTTTCCTACACCACCCAGAAACACCATTACAGGGAGTCCCCACTAACTCCTTCAGTCATTCTGTTTTCCTGTCTTGGACTCCAAATGCATTAGACCTGGGATGAGCTTCTCCTGTTTGATTCTTCAGTTTGAATGGGTTTCTTCTGACACATGTTCTACTAAGTGACTAATACAAATCAGGTCCAAAGAAATGACTTTTGCTGTGTCCAAGTCAATGTCCAAAAGAAAAATGAGCACAGTGTACTCATTCATAACACAAGGAAGAGGAACTCAGTGGTCTGTGGTTTCAGTAAAGATGGTGTGCTGAGGAACCACAATCCACACTGTGTCGTCTACATGTGTGACCGACTGTGTGGACACAGGCCTCCTCTGAGCTCTCGGGGAATCCAGCAATTTTTTTTTCTGGCTTCTAGTCCAGAAAAATTAAGAAGCAAATAAATCGAAATACAACAACAAAAGCAAAATGACAACAACAATTACATCAACAACAAAGAACAGCAACAGCTATATAGGTTTTCAAAACAAGATGACAGGAATTTAACAATGCTTGTTATATTGCCTATCGTTATCTTCAAAATAGTTGCTCAGGTTACCCCATACAGGAATAAAACAAAACAGTAAAATGGAACAAAACATCAGACATCAAAAACAAGACAGAAAGAAATCCCACAGAGTTGCCACAATGCGTATTGCTATCCTCCAAATAGATGCTCAGGCTACCAGTTTTAGGCCTGCAAAATCAATCAAACAATACAAGCATTTAGTTATATATATATTTTTTTACTTCAATTGCTATCATCTCAGCCTGAGTTCCCCTGAATCTGTCCATTGCTTACGGGGTGGAGAGGGGTTGCTCTTCTGGTCTCCCAGCCCACACACCAGCTGGCTCATTGGAAAGTGCAATTTGTCTTCTCGATTCTCTTCCTGTTCCCCACGGCAGCTGCCCCGGCTTATGGGAAGATGTGGTTCAGCTTCTAGTCCAGCAGTCTTTCACTTGTCCATAGATAACTCTTGTTCCCATTCCCCTTTAGTATTTCTCCAAACCTACCCACTCCCCTCAGAGTTAACCCCTGCCTGGTCAACTCCCAGCAAGCACCATCAGTCTACTTCCCTGGGAAAACCAGGTCATCACCCAGACGCTGGCTGACTGCAGCACTCCAAACCCTAACAAGGAACTTATTTTTGCAGAATACGGTTTTACTTTCAGTTTTATAGAAATTCTTGTCCTTCTTTGGACTTAAGACTAAACTCCAATCATCCTCTGCTGTCAGCCGCTCATGCCTCCTTCAGAGATCTCACTTCATTAAGGATCATGTCCTTTTATTTTTTTGAGTATTTATCTCTTATTATACGTGTTTGCCGTACACAAGGTTTACACTCCCCATGCAGAGCTGGCGCAGGTATAGGACACATCTCACCTCCTGTTTACATCCCATCCCTTCCCCTCCCGCTCTCCTCCCTCCATCTCTTGGCCCCCTTCCTGTTTGAGAAATATCTATCTGCCTGCTTCCTGTTACCTGTTTCTTATTTTGCTCTCATAGTTATACGTTGGGTTTCTCATGTAAGAGAAACCATGGGATATTTCATCCTGTGTGCCTGATTTCTCTGAACGTTATGGTCTCAAGGTGCATCCATTTTCCTACGAATGACTCAAGTTTATCTTTTTTATAGAAGAGAAGTACTCCTACTCCATAGTATGCAAATACCACATTTTCTCATTTTATTATACTACATTCTGTCTTCTATTAGTTTCCTTCCTTCTGCATTAAAAAAAAATCAAGTAATAAAAACATCCATTAAATCCTTTATCTCTTTCTAAAAACCTTATCACCCATCATCCTTTCTCAATCTGTTACTTAAAACAAAAGTCTACTGACCCACTTCTTTTCTTAAGACATGACATCCAGTCTTGCTCACACTCTGAACCTGGACCGTTTGTTACCAACTCACACCACGAAATTCACTCCCCAGAGCCTCTGTCTCTACGTGGTCCAGCTTAGAGGGATGCGAGGGAGAAGCAAAACAGAAGCTTCGTACTCCAGTAGCAGGCGACACGTGAGAGAGGTAGGGGGATGAGTGGGTCACCATGGCTATTGAGACGCTCTAAGGGCCCCCTCTTTCCACTCACAGCGGGAGACAGACACTGCCTGGGAGCTGCCCACTGACTGAGCCCCTAACAGCTCCCAAACTTGCCATGGCCTTTCAGAAAGGTTTGCCTTGGTGTTTTAGACTGAGACAGTCAGCCTCAGTTTCTCTGAGCTCTTCTCATGGACAGCTGCTCCCAGCTCTGCAACCTTCATTTTCCAACAAGTTCTGTAAACCCTTAATTATACATTGAGCCTTTAACATACAGGGAATGGTGTATTTTCCTTGAGTACTGAGGGAATAGCCCCAACGCCCCACACCAAATCTGTCCTAGTAAATACCACCAATGATCTGCAACTTCATCAGTGCAACACATTTCCATCTTTGTTTGATATCTCTGACACTGTGACCAATGTTGATAATTACTTCTTTGAATACTTCCCCTTCTGGGACTTTCCCCTTCTGGATAGATAGATATTTACAAATATAATATCTGTATAAGGAGATGTGCTCTAGAAAGGACTAAACCTCTATAAATCTAAAGAAGAAAAAGCAGTTGGGTCTCTCACGGCAAATTACTAGGAAGGGCTCCCTCTGAATTATAGCTCCATAAATTCTTAACCATATTGAATTCTGGGACCTTCAAGCACTATATGGGTCATCGTGACAGATACGATGACTTTTCTCCTCCCCCCACCTTTTTTTTTGTCCTCTGAGATGTGCCTCTACTATTTCTATAAACAGATGTTCTTGGTTCTCCATCCTTCATATTTTTATGTTTCTGACTGATTTCCTAAGTAAGGAATGATAGGAGAAAAATGAATGGAAAAAAAAAAGATTTTGCATAAGCAAAAAAGCCACTTGAGAACTTCTCTATCTAGAGTGTACAGGCTCAAAATGTTAGATTCATTCACATAAATATCGTACCTGGTGTCAAAGGCAAAGATCTTGATATTTTCCAATATTAGAGTGCTGTAGAGAGTAACATCAATTGTTTACATGCATATACAACTAATTTACAAGTATTACTTAAGAAAAAACAAATAAAAATGTATGTATTTATGCAAAAAATGATTTCGTTATGTTGCATACTTTAGGAAATCTAGGGGAAGATTCTTAACTACTTCATGATGTAAAATGTCAATAAGTCAATTTAGAGTGTGAGATTCTTTGTTCCATAATATTTGAGATTCCACATGCTGTCAATATAGATAGAAAATTTCTATAATTTTATAAAAACTAAGTCAGTATGTTATAAATATACTATACATAATCCAGCCCATTTGGTCAATATTTTAAGTCTACTGGAAATGTGAATTCCATAATACCATGAAATCAAACATGAATTTCTAAAATAGAAGTGATGAGAAAATGTCTTATATCTCCAAAATAAATTCAGATGTGGAAAATCTGAGTGTAGTACAATAGACTTAAATAAGGAATGCTTACAGATGAAATAAACAAGAATTTGAGTATGATAGTCATTTTGGCTGATTACATCATAGCCTGAATTTAGAAAGTCTATGATGTTACCATAGAAACTGTTTTTGCTTAAATGGAATTGTAGATATTCTTTAAGTACAAATTAAATTAATTGAATGCTGGGATACAAGGTTGAAAACATTTTTAGAAACTTAAAAAACAATTTATCCTACTTACCTAGAAAAATTAAGAAGAGTGATAGAAAGGAACAAATATATAAACTAGTAAACCAAAATGAATAATACATATAGAAGAGAATATTTTCAGACTGAATTGTAGATGCTTTGAAATACACTGAGAATAATATGAACCCAAAATCAAAGCCAATCCAAATTCAACTAATGAAAATAGACCTATGAACTCTCTGATGGCTATTTTTAGTTTTTAAGATGCCAGTGAAAGAATGAGTCTTCCAAGAGACTTCCTGGCATATTCAGTAAGTACTCCTAACCTAAGTGAGTGGATGGAAGAAATAACTTAGGATATAGTAATACTTCAGGGGAAATCCTGGGATTCAAAGAGGTCCAGTAAACAAAATTCTATTTTCTTTGCTGTTTTTCCAGTTAAGTAAGGGAGAGAAAGACAAAAGGAAGGCTTAATATAAACATTGCCCTTAATGCTGAACAAGCTGGTAAGGGAAAATAGAACTTATAACTGTGGCAAGAGGGATTCCTAGTTGTAACCAGGTTTCAGTAGACCCCAACCTGGACACAGGCAGAACTGGTTTACTGCAGACCTTCTTGCATGGGAGCCTATATGGTAAACTTTCACAAACAGGAAGCACAGAATACAATCAGGTGTAAGCCCAAAGAGAAAGAGGAAAAAAAAAACCGACTGAGCTAGCATATTCCATTTATTCTTTCAAAAACTGTCAGTCACATAACCCACTCACTCACCTCATAAGGAAGAATGTAGGGTCAGGACAAAAGTCATGATTGTTCTGTGACAGGAACACCATCCATGCAGAAAGAATCATCAGGATTGCAGAAAAAAAGCACTCTTTCCATACCAGTTATGGGAAGGTTTGTGTTTTAATCAATTTAGCACGAGATAGGGTCAATATATTCTTACAGAATTTGAGGCTAAATCAGGGTACTTTCAGTCATTCATTCAACAAGTAATTATTGATACGTACTAGGTTCAGAATTTCTTGCAAATGTTGGAGTTACAAGGATGAAGGTAGACATGGTTCCTAGCCTCATAAGGTTCATAACCAACAGAGCAAACATCAATTCAGCAATTTTTTTTAGCCTTGGGGATTGGACCCACACTCTCCACACTGAACTACATCCCTGGCCCTTTTTTTATTTTATATTTTGAGTCAGAGTCTCGACAAACAGCAAAGTTATCTAGGTGGGGCTTGAACTTTTGATCCTCCTGCCTCAGTCTCCCAGAGTGTTGGGATTAATCCAGAACAATACAAGAGTACAGGAAATACAGAGTACTCTGATGCTTATAGGCAAAATATTTAACCTTGTGAAGCTAAAGAATTCTACCCAAAGGATTCAACTTCAAAGCAGAATCTTGATAAATATTGATAAGAATGAACCAAAGAAACAGAAATATTTCTCAGGTAGCAAGAAGTGAGCATTATCCTAGAACGGAGATTGACAGTGTGGTGTAGTTAGCAAGCCAGAAGACGCTCAGAAAGTGTAGAACGTAGTGTTAGAGAACTGGGAAAGAGCAAGATTCAGGTTTGGATTTCACAAAAATCATTTTGGCTTCAGAAAAGAAAAAGACTTGCAGAGTGAAGTTAGGAACAATACATGCAATGCTTAAGTGACAGTGATTGCAGTCCTTTAAACAAAACAAACTGTGGCTTGGACAAAGGAACTAGATATAAAATTGATCTGATGATCTTATGAAATATGAGGATGACAGAGAGGAAGATTAATGTATCTCAGCCTTAAATAGCTAAGAAGATGCTGGTTCTGTTCAATAAAGAGCCCAGGTGAAGGTGGTTTGGGACTGCGAATGGAAAGGATCCAGCTCAGGGTGGCCCCCCACTGATGCAGGTCTTTGTAGAGTGCCCAAGTGGAGATATGCAGTGTGCACTTCAGTATATGGGTCTAGAGTGTAGAAAAATGGAATGGATTGGAAATAGAAATAGGCAACCAATGGCATAAAAATGTTGTCTGGGCCTATCAATATTTTTAAGTCATTTAACTTATTCAGGATTAGCCAATGAAAGGTGTTATTATTATTTACTACTTTCTTTAAACTCACTGTGTAAGATTTTTTTCTTTTCTTTCACAATATCCAGCATCTTGCTAGGACCTGTGAACTATCAATCACTTCTGCCTATGCAAGGAACAACCTTCCTTGAAGTCACAGGTATCAACTCCACAGATGAGGATATTTTTGCTCTGATACCTTACATGTTCCATATCATAGATATGAACGCAACATAAACAATATCTATACTTTCATACCTAGTGAAAAATGAGAGAAAGTCTTCTAAAACTAGTGAGGTCTGTAGTTAAAGAATTCTATACCAGATGTTGGGAAAAGAATGAAAGGAATGAATTAGCATATTTTTTAAAGAACTATAGAAATAAATCTTAAAATCATGAGGAGAAAAACAGCACTAGTATCTGGATTATCTCTTAGGATCTAGATGTGATTTTTCAAATAACAAAAATTTTGCAGACAATAATGACTTCATGGCAAAGAAAAATTTAATGAATAATTGTCCAAAAGTAATTGAAATTAGGCTCAGATGTTTAAATATCAGGATGCTCCCATAGACACAATTTAGACTTCAGGAACACCACCAGAAAGAAAGCACGCATCTTGTGGAGTGTCCGCAGCTGTTATCACACTCGTTCAGTACACATGCAGAGTCCACAGTGTACAAGTGCTAAACTCAACACACCCACAGCAGGTCTGGATGCCCAAGATTTTTGTTTTACTGTGTGTATGAACAAGCAAGCACAAGATCAATGCAAACTGATTTCTAAAATCTAATGCTAATTTTGTTTGACAGACCAGCAATACCTTAAGAACTGCAACCTAAATTTTTACCACTACGTTTTCTGATTTTTTTTCAGAATGTTAATAGGCACTTTTAAGACATTGTGCTTTAAGCAAAAGGAGCCTCATTGCTCCTGCCAATTTTTCCACCAGCTACAGCTGAGACAATCAGTTGTAGAATCCTATTCCACTGAAAAGCAACTAGACACTAGGAACCTGTAACAAACACACGCGCGTGTGCACACACACACACAATCAGTAAACTAGAAAATAAAGAGAATAGGGTAGTGAGAACCAAAGCCAAAATAACAAATGCATGTGTAGACACCCTGAGGGGTAGCTGTCAGGTTCCCCTCAAAGTTATGATAAATCATAGAGTTGATTTAGAAGAAGCTATAAGAGAATGTTTCCATTCTAATAATCTTTTGTTGCTTGTTTAATATATGAGCAGAAAGGACCTACTGGTGATAGGGGGTAGAAACAGACGCAGTAAGAAAGATGGCCCTGGAGAGCTGGAAAGTCATGCTAATGGCAGGACTACAGGAAAGACACCCAGGGACTCACCCTACGGGAGTCCCAATATGGCAGCGGGTCCTCAATAACCTGGTTGTGTGGTGGTTCTGCGATTTCTCTGCACTTTCTCTTGTCTAGAACTACAGTGAATGCTTTGTGCTATTACAGAAGGCAGAATGAGGAGAGAAGACAGTGGCGACACCTACATAAACTTCTGGTCATGGCCGCCTGGAAAAAGAGAAAACTCTGTGGGGCTCATTTGGCCCGTCCAGGCGCCTTCTAATTTGTATCCTGTAGCTCCGCCTGTATCACCTCAAGGGAAACGTTAGCATAAATTTCCCTTTGTTGATTGAATCTGTCTCTTAAAGTCAAAAGAACCTAATGTAAACAAAAGCAATTCTACTTTCCTTCACACAGATGAAAAGCAGGCTGTGGTAGTTCATCTCTCAGATGATCCCTAGTGCTACCAACTACTACTGTTCCCTTAAATTTCATGTAATTTATTTAGACCTTAGGCCTCATTCTATTTTCATACAGCTGATTTAATCCTCTTGGATCTGTTCATTCCAGCAAGCAAGAGATTTCTATATTTGTATTTCAGACTTGTTTCAATTCTATCCTTTAATATATACATATATATGATCAAAATTGTGATTCTCTGAAGTATAGATGGTACAAAAATAAAAGACAAGTCTCTTCCCTTAAACTGCACATAATCTAAGAAAGAGGCAAAAAATGTAATATAGTGGAGGTTAGGACAAAGATAAGCACATGTTGTGATGGCAGCATATAGAATTGGTGTCAAGCCCCGATTTGGGGGCCAAGAATCCAGGAAAACTTTTAGGAGAAGATAAGATCTAACCCCTGCTTCAAAGAGAAGATAGCCAGGTAAAGAAAGAGCAGGAGAATACCAGAGAAAATGAGTCAGTTATTGGGAGAAAGCTGAGCTTTAGAGAAGTGGCAATCAAATCTTTTCAAAAAGTTTTTAATAGTCTGTGTTTGCAGTGCATAAAGTTCACACTCCTTGTGTGGAGTTGGTACCTGTATCTAACACCTCTCAATTCCTTTTCCCACGCTTTCTTCTCCTGTTCTTCCCTCCTCCCACATCTCTTGAGCCTTCCATGGAGAAAGATTATCTCCCTATTTGCTATTATCTATCTTTTATTTTGCTTTTTATTCATAATTTGTATGAGAACCCACATGACATTTAAGCTTATGTGTCTGATTTATTTCACTTAACATTATGGTCTGGAGGTACACCAATTTTCCTACAAATGACTCAAGTTTATCTTTCTTTATGGCAGAGTAGTGCTCCACTGTGTGTGAATAGCACATTTTCTGTATCAGTTCATCCCCCAATGGATATATATCTTGCTTCCAAGATTGAGCTATTATGAGTTGTGCTGCCGTAGACATGCGTATGCATGTCTCACTGTAACATGTCCTTACCCTGCAGCCTTCCTGATGCAACCTTTTCCCCTCTCCTCCAAAGATATTACACATTCACAAACATGTCTTCCCACACAGACACAGCCAGAGAACTTTACTTTCCTAGACCTCAAATATATTTTGAAAAGCCTGTTAGGCTACTTCCATGTATTTTTCACTTTAATTTAACATTTTAAAGTGTTTACTTATTTCTCGATATAGAAAATGACAGAACTATACAAGAGTTTGTTTCCATGATCACATTTCCATAATGCTAACAACTTCCACAATTATAGCACAATTATCACAAACAGGAACAAGGATTGTAACAATATTAAACCACAGACATCATGCTCACTGTAGCATTTTTTTCCTCTAATGTCCTTCCTCTGCCCCAGTATCTTACCTCGGTTTGGGTCTTCAATGTTCCCTTAAAGCCCATGTGAGGGAAGGTTGGTCTCTGCCAGTTACACGGGTGAGAGGTGTGAACCTTTCAAGGGTGCAGCCCAGTGCTAAATCCTCAAGTCATGGGGGATTCTTTGGAAGGGACCCTGGGACCCCTGTCCCCCATCTCTTTTGCTTCTGGGTCAAAAGCTTGTTACCTAGGTGTGCAGTGTTGTTCTCTTCCTGGTTTTTGTTGTTATGAACAAAGAATTGGATAAGAAACACACAAAAGACTGCAAGATTTTACATTTATTAAAGGTAGGTAAAGAAGTAAGCTAATGCACAGTGAAAGCAGGCTGCTGAGAAAACTCATGGCACCCACAAGGTTAATGGCTGATGTCTTTGGTATCTCCCATTCTGATGTCAGATCTAGACCATCCTATCAAAATCCTGCTTGACCTTGTGCCAGAAGAACTGAAGGTGGCATTCCCTGATTGGTCTCAGATGAAGTCTGGGCACACACTCAGGGTCTCCCTGATTTACAACTCACATCCAAATCTCCCGCCTCAGGCTGAGAGGCCCTGCTCTGCTGGGCTCCTGCTGTAGCATGCTGGCTCCTCCCCACTAAAGGCCTAAAGACAATGGGTTTCCTGATCATTTGGACTGGACGCTGCAAAACTGTGAGGCAAAGTAAACTTGACTTTTTGTGAGGCGACTGTCTCCAGTATTTGCTAGAGTGCTGAGAAGCTGACCGGCACTGTCCTCGAGTCTGTGACAATTCCTTCTCTCTGTTTTTCACCACCTCAACACTGAAGGGTACTGGATAAGCTGTGTTGTAAAATCCCTCTCATTGTGGCTTTATGATTTCTCATACACAGAATGAGATTACCTATTTGGGGCATAAATACCCGAAAAATGATGCCTCTAGGGATGATTTGGGGAAATGGTTAGCTCCAGGGCTGGGACAGAGAAAATGTAAGATAAACTGGTGGTGTTGGAAGGTGAGAAGATGCTCCAAAAAGAAAGGGCTTTCTTCAAGAACACAGAAGCTAGGGAAACCTACAACCTAGTGACCAAATGGTCCTAATAACTGAAGCTGAATCAGTTTGGCCAATAAATACATGATAGCAGAGTTTAAACTATGAGATAAAATAGTCATAAACATGTATTATGAAAACAATTGAATAAATAAATGGACAAGGAATGGTTCTTCCAACAAAATTAACTCAATAGATTAAAAGAAGAAAATGATCAAACTTGAAGCAAATACCACAGTAGCAATTGCTGCAGATAAGATCCACCAATGGATGCTAAAAATCAGTGGACAAAAGTTTGAAAAGCAACAATATTTGCCTACTCCCAAAATAACTCCCACTAGTGACTGTTAACTACAAAGAAAATACAATTTTAGAGTTAAATGTTGCCTATGCTAACTCACTCATGATATCAAGGTAAACATGACTTGTAAGAGAATGTGTGAGCTGTCTGATGTAATGTGTGGAGAAGAAGACAATATTATAATTTAGTTCTTAATGGCTAACATATTCATGAGACACAGTTTTTAAAATATGATGTTTTAAATGTAGATATACACAAATATATACTTCTATTGATAGCCTTCTATATACATTATTTATAACATGTGTATGTCTAGAATAAATTTCCAGAAGCAAGATGCTAGATTAAAATGTATAATCAAAATGGCTTCAATAAAGGTTATACCAGTTTACATTCAAAAAAATGCATACGCCTGCCAAGTAACAGCAGGATAGGTGACCAAGCATTGAACTTTCACAGATTTTTATGGATGATCCATAACATGTCAGTATTGTTTTATTATATGTCATCTTAATGTCAATTCTTGAGACATTTATGCATTGTAACCTGTAAACTGTTCAGTTCTACTGTATATTTTTTATTGGTTTCTTTGCACAAATTTTTGGGAACCCATCATATATGAGGAAGATAAGTCCTTTGTCTACAACATGACTTGCAGGTATTTGCCACTGAGACAATTACTTAAATAGCACACATTCAAAAGTAGGACAACCGGATCAAGAATTGCTCTATCTATACATTTTGAGTAGATAGATAGACCATGCATATGCTTGCATCACCAATAAAATATAAATGTTTCTCCCAAAGCTGCAACTTAAACTCTCCTAGGTACTGACATTTGAAAAGACATAGGTACAAAGTGCTGTTGACTGAGACGTGATCCAATACAGCTTATAGTGAAGACGACCAGTGCCAATATTGACAGTGGAAAAAACACTCCTAACTCACAACGATGTGATATAAATTTATTTCCCAAAATGTGGACATTCTCTCTGCCTATGCAGAAAGTCTTACAAGACTTTGCAATAAAATATTGCAATAGAATCTTCAATAAATACTGTATCAATTTTACTCTGACTGCCATACATTAATATTTCAAGAAGTCAAATTAAAACACAAATTAAAATTAAAATTCTATGAAATTGTGTGTTGTTCCATAGTGTTACGGCTTGTATCTAGATGTTCCCCCAAAGTCTCAAGCAGCCATAGGTGGGGCTTTTCAGAGGTGGTTGGATCTAGAGTGTGTGATGCTGAGATTAAGGATTAAATTAGTTCACTGATTGGCTTAGCACAGTTCTCGGAGTGGATAATAGAAAGGCCCACACTGTGTGTGAGTGCTGCCCACTCTTAGGATGTGTAGCCTGGATAGAATATAACGGACAAGAAGAAGGCTACCAGTATCATTTGCTGCTTGCTGTTTTGCTGCCTCCTGCCTTCTGCCTTCCATGCCATGAACCATTTTTTCTCTTCTGCGCTGCCCCTCTGCCACGCTACCCTGCCTTGGAGCCAGGAAATTATTCACTAAAACCTCTACAAACTGTGAACCAAAATAAACTTTTCCTCCTTTATCTTTAGGTGCTGGGTATTTTGTCTCAGCAATGCAGAAAGCGACTAAGACACATGGTAACAAATGAAGCCAAAGGCTTGCCTGTTTGTATTAGAGCCGAGGGAAGGATGTTCTTAGCCCTTAGCACTGCACAGAGTTGAGGACTGGAGAAAGCAAGAAAAGAATAAAGATGCATATCTGGGAGATATACAGGGGACCAGATCATTAGATTCTTTATAGACCACACTGGGGAGCTGGATTGTATCTCAAAGAGCAAAGAGAGCCAGTGAGGTATTTTGAGCAGAATGGATATATACTTAGGAGTTTGGAATTATGAGTGTCTCATATCTGCCTCAGTGTAGGTATGAAAGAGGGAGGAGCCCACCTGGTGTGTGGACACTAGCGCAAAGGGTATGGTAGAACTGGGGAGTGCTAGATAAGTGTCTCCACCAGGGCTGGATCCATGACAGTCGAACAGAGTAAGTAGAGGGAGGCAGTTTATAGAGAAGAGTTGAAATGGTAGTCAAACCTGACTTGAGGAATTGTGTGGATACTGGCAACCCAGACCACAATGATACGTACAAGATGAAGAGTCTACTGCATCATATGACAGTAAATTTGCTGAGTCCACCCAGGGCTAGCAATGAGATAAAAACGTTATCCACATGGAAGAAGAAGTGATTAGACCCTGGAACTTGACCATGGAACTTGAACCATGAAGGACTGTAAGAGACAGACCAGCAACTCTGAGTCCAGAGAGGAAAACTTTGCTTACAGGAATGTGACTTAGGAGAAAAAAAATATATCATTTCTCTCATATCTCTGAACACAAATGACATCTTTCCAGTGTTATCTTCCTGGCCATTTCAAAGCTTAGTGATTTTAATAGCTTCACAATAACAAAAGAGATTTTAATTTGGCACCTATGTGCTCAGTGGATGACATTTCATAGAACAATATTTCTTTTTATCAATCTAGTTAGGGTCTTATGACCCTTCATTGTGACTTATCAATTTGAATGAATTAAGAAATGCCCAGGGGATTAGGAAACCAAACTTGTGGGTGTGTTTGGGTGGGTCATGGATGTGTGACCTTAGGGACTACAAATGTCCATGGCCCCTTCCTCTCTGACACTGTTCAACTGCTCTGCTTCCTGGCCATCATGAACGCAGCAGCTTTGCTTCACCACACCTTTGTACCATAATGTCTCTGACTTGAAGTGAGCTAACCATGGACTGAATCCCCCAAACAATAAGCCAAATTAAACTCTCCTCCTTTAAAATGTAGATGTTGGATGTTTGGTCCCAGCAACAAGAAAGCTATCTAATGCAAGCCCAGAGCTAAAGATTATGAACACAAATGAGAATAATTATGAATTATAATTAAAATATTAACCTTGCAAGAAAGCTAATGATATTTTCACCATGAGTTCTTTCTCATTTTCTTGAGATACTGGAGTTGAAATTTCAGGAAATTTCACAAAAGCTGGCTGTTTTCAAAAGTACCCTTAAACCAAGCTTTAAATTCTGTAGTTAACTGAATCAAACATGTGAAAATTGCTTGAAGCTTGGATTAAGCAGGGTCAAACCTCAGTGGAGAGCATCAATGAGTGAATTTTTAAATGCAAAGTTAGGGGGACTATTTTGCTAGGAGGCTCTGAATGTGAGCTATTTTTAATGATGGGTAGGGGACTGAGAGAGATTGCAGAAAACTAGGAAATTATTATAGCAATTTACACACTAAAAGTCAAAGTAAGACTTCAATTTGGGTTACAGCTGATGAATCAAAAATTACCTACTTGCTGATGGAATCTTAGATATCATTTTTATAATTACTGATTTAATTTTAACTTTAAATTTAAACTTTGAAGAATGCTTTAATAAACAACATGGAGTAATGGTAACCTATAATATATGCTGTTGATTTAGAATGCTAACTTTAAAAAACTAGAGTTTTAAATCCTTCAGGAGCACTTATTTCTGTGTAAAAAACACAATTTGTTGATGTCCTAAAACAGATTTCCCGCCGCCCGGCCCGAGCGGCGCAGGCACCAATCAGGACGCAATATGGACTGCTTTCCGGGGTCCTGACCCCAGGACCTTGGAGGAGAACGAGAAGGGACCCTCGCGGGGCCTCCCTCCGCCCGCCCGAGCAGCGCAGGCACCGATCAGGATGCAATATGGACTGCCTTCTGGGGTCCTGACCCCAGGACCTTGGAGGAGAAGGAGAAGGGCCCCTCGCGGGGCCCCCTGCCCGGCCCGAGCGGCACTGGCGTGCGGGCTTGGAATCAGGGACAAACACACACACACACACACACACACACACACACACACCCAGTAAGCAAGCTGCTGTTATGGAGGTCTGGCTGGATTGATAGCAACCAAGGAACATCAACCAACTTTTGTTTTGTAGATTTGGCCAGGCCTCTGGTCAGCAACCCAAGCATCTCTTTACAGCAGGCAATGTAGCAAGTATGGGGGATTCTCTTCTGCCTTGTCTTTTATTATTAATAAAATATTTTAAAAAAATTCCAATTCCTTGTACCAAGTCCATCTCCATATGAATTTACTAAGAACCATAGAGATTCCTCCTGTAGGCCATCAGAGGGAGGCAGAACGTGCTTCATTTTTATGGTTGAGTTCTCTGAAGAAATTAAAATTTTCTTCTTCCTTTGTAAAAAATAAAATAAAATAAAATAAAATAAAACAAAACAGATTTCCACCTCAAAATTAAAACTACTATAAGTTACTATGTATCTTGAAACTAATGAAACATCAACTATTTCAAAAATATAATCACTCCAATTCTGTAACAAAGGTTCTTTAGATTTTAGGAATGAAAAAATTTTGCTCTGCATCTGTTAGTGAATAAGGAGTTACATGGATCTTACATAGATCAGGACATCACCAAGTAACATTTCGCAGCATTTTAGACCTAACATACAATTTTAAAAACTAGGGTGTTTTAAAATTAGAGTTTTCTTTATTATTTTTCCCACAAACATAAGATCTCTTGATTTGAGTTCATGCCAGGCTGACCTGGGATGCCCAGTATATCAATTCTTACATAATTTTAAAAACACAGAAACACACAAAAATTGCACAAGGAACTGCCCTCCATGCCTTACCCAAAATTACTATTATTTTAGCACCATTAATTTTATCATTTGATTAATGCTAGATGATAGAATGACAGATGATGATGATGATATAGATAAATAGATAGATAGATAGATAGATAGATAGATAGATAGATAATGATATTTTGGAGACATGTGAGTATAAATTTAAGATATTGTGCCTCTTAATCTCAAAATATTGCAGCATATATTTCCTAAAAACAACAACATCCACTTAAACAATCATGGTACAATTGTCAAAAGTAGAACACCTAACATTACCACACTGTTGTCTTATTCATAGTCCATATATAAGTATATTCATTTCACAATAATGTATTTAACAGCTATTTTTTTCCTAGTCCAGAACCCAATCTCCATTCTAGGACCAAGGATAACAGGTGTTTGTCATATCTCTTCAGTATTCTTCAACCCATAATAGTGTCTTCATTCTCTTTGCTTGACCTCAATATTTTTAAGAGTACTGACAAGTGCTTGTAGAACTATTCAGCTTGAGTTTGACTGAAGTCTCCTGAAGGCTAAATTTAGAATAATGCATTTTTGGTGGGAACATTGAGGAAGCAATGTGAGTACTGTCCAGTATATCATATTGGGAGGCACATAAATTTGATCCTCACTACTGACAATATTCCTTGGTTATAGCAGTGATTGCTGGGTTTCTCAACTAGAAAGTTAATTATTTACCCAGTATAATTAATTAGTAATTTGTAGCTTGATATTTTAGAACATCTAAATTTCCTATTCCTCATCAAAATTTCACTCATTACTTTCAGGATCCATTGATAATATTCTAATTCTATTCCTTCTATATTTATTGGTTGATATCCAATAAAGAGGAGGATTCCTTTGTATCCCATTTATTTATTTGTTTATATCAGTAAGGATTCATTTATTTTACTCAGGAGGTTATAACCATTATATTTACTTTAGTGATAAGTTGTTCTGCATTTGGTTACTAGCAACCCCTCTAAGCTGGCTCTTATACCTTTTAATGCATAATAATTTCAAATAGTCATACATATGTAAATAAAAGGTGTATAGACAGTAGGAGTTTCACACTCAACTACTCTACATATCTTACTATTATATATATATACATATATATATGACAAAATCAGAGAACAATTTATTAAATCAAATCCCATACTTGGCTACCATTTCCTTAGTTTTTACCCAATGTTCCTTTCCCACTGCAGGATCCCATTTAGGATAGCACATAACATCTAGTCAGCATATCTCTTAAACTTCAGTTGGCTGGAACAATCTTTCAGGCCTTTATTTTTGGTGGCCTCAACCATTCTGCAAAGTACCAGTCAGGCATTTCATAAAATATTCACTAAATGAGATTTGTTTGTTTTTCTGATAATTAGTCTGAGTTCAGGGCTTTTAGGAAGGGGACCACAGAGGAAAAGTGGTGTTCTCCTCATGTCACATCAAGGATAAACCCTGTCACAAGGGACCAAGGGATAGAGAAAAGCACAGGGAACTTCATGTTTATGTAACTTTCCTCATTCTTGATAATATTCCTTATTCTGAAGTGTGACTTGTCTAAAATTGATCCAGTTTCTTCAGCTTTCTTTTTTCCACCTTTTTTAGTAGTATTAATACATTTTAAAGGATTTTTAAAAAAATTTTTACCTTATTCGTTTTATTAGTACATGTTTACAGTACACAATGATTACATATATCATGGAGAATTTGTAATATAGTATATCTTTATCACTTTATTTTTTATATTTATTTCTTTTTAAATTGCTACTGTTGCAAATTTTTAAATTGGTACCTGTGCACAGTACAAAATATTTACTTTTTTATTTTTGGAAAGAAGGTAAAACAAAATTTCATAACAAGATGATTGGAGAATAACAATAGTTAATACATTGCATATTATCTCTAAAGTAATTCAGAGTACAAGGTATGGGTATAAAAAGTTCTCAAATTGATACTAGTGAAAACCTTCCTTTTCTATGAACTAAAAGACACTAATAGTATAACTTGCATTTTTTTGCCCTATTTCCTTTATTCTTTCCCATTTTCCCCCATCCGAGTTCCTTTTTCCTTTTTAAAAATTTCTCCCTATTTCACAATAGCTATTGTATATATAAGACTTTATTTACTCTTTCAATTTCTTACACCAAGAGACAGTACATACATGTAAGTTTGATTTATTTCACTTAAGAGTATGGTCTCAAGTTGCAACCACTTACCTATAAAAGTCACAAGTTTATCCTTCTTTATGGCTGAGTAGTACTCCTTTGTATAAAAATACATTTTTTTAGCCATTCCTCAGTTGATGGGCATTTGAATTGTTTCCAAGACTTAGCTATTCGAAATTGCCCTGCTATAAACACAGCTGCACATATATAGCTGTGGCATGATCTTTTTAATTCTTCAGGGGAGATACTCAGAAGGGGAATAGCTGGGTCAAATGGGACCTCTAATCCTAATTTTCTGATTTTCTCCATATTTATTTCCAAAGTGGTTTCAGCAGTCTGCACTCCCACTGATAGTAGAGAAGCATTTCTTTTTCCCCACAGCCCTTCCAGCATTTATAATTGGTTGATTTCTTAATGGCAACCATTCTTTTTTGGGTGAGAAGGAATCTCAGTGTTATTTTAATTTGCATTTCTTGAATGACTAACAAGATTGAACATTTTTGCATACATTTATTTGCCATTTGTATTTCTCCATCTGAGAAGTGTTTTTTCATCTCAGATGCCCATTTTTGGATTAGGTCTTTGAATTGGGGGGGGGTCTGATTTTTTTCAATTCTTTGTATGTTCTAGATAGAAGTCCTTCGTCTGAGGACTAAAATATTTCCCCAATCTGTGGTTATCTTTTCACTCTGTTGGTGATGTCTTTTCATGTGCAAAAGCTTTTAAAAAAGATGAAGTCTCAGGTGTTGAATCTTTGAAGTATTTCCCATGCAGTCTGAGTTTTGTTCATCAAGTATCTGCCTACACCTGTCTTCAAGATTTCTACCTACTTTCTGTTCCAACAGATTTAGTGTTTCTGTTTTATTATTTACATCTTTGATCCATTTTGACTTTAGTGCATGGTGATAGACATGGATCTAGTTTTAGTCTTCAGCATGTAGAGAGCCAGTTTTTCCAGCACCATTTATTGAAGAGTCTGTCTTTCTTCCAGTGAATGATTGGCCCCTTAGTCAAAGATAAGGTGACTGAGTGTTTTTGTAGTTGTCTGCATCTTACAATCTGTTCCACTGATTCTCAAGTCTGTTTTTTGTTTTTGTGGCCTTTTGGTGTTTTGTTGTTTTTATTGTTTTGTTTGCTTTGGGGTTTTTTTGTTGGTTTGTTTGTTTGTTTGTTTTTTGCCAGTACCAAGCTGATTTTTATCACAGAAGTTTTGTAAAATAATTTCAAGTCAGGGATTCTGATGCCTCCTGCCTTGCTTTCGTTGACCAGAATTGCTTTGCTATTCTAGGTCTCTTGTGTTTCCAAATGAATTTTTGCAATGTTTTCTCTAGTTCTGAGGTATGCTAATGGTATTTTGATTGAGATTGCATTGAATCTGCATAACAATTTTGGGAGTGAGGCCATTTTCAATATGTTTGCTTTTCCTATCCATGAGCAAGGGATATCTTTCCATTTTCTGATCTCTCCTTAATCTCCCTTTTCCAAGTACTATAATTGTCAATATATAGATCCTCAACTTTCTTCATTAGATGGGTGCCTAGGTATTTCATTTTTTTGGACACTATTGTGAGAGGCGTGGTTTCCCTAATTACCCTCTCCGTGAGTTTTTTGTTTGTGTACAGGAATGCTACTGGTTATTGAGTGTTGACTTTGTATCCAGCTACACTACCGAATCTGGTTATTAAATCAAGAAGTCTTTTGGTGCAGTTTTTGGGGTTTTCTGTGTAGAGTATCATGTTATCTGTGAATAATAATAATTTAACTCTTTCCTTCCCTAGCCTTATCCCCTTTCTCTCTCGTTTAATTGCTCTGGCTAATGTTTCTAGAACTATATTGAATAGGAATGGTGACAGTGGACATCCTTGTCTTGTACCTGATTTTAGAGTGAAAGCTTTCAGTTTTTGTCCATTTAGTACGATGTTGGTTGTTGTTTGTCACAGATGCCTTTTATCACACTGAGGTAAAGACCATCTTTTCTGATTCTTTGTAGGGTTTTTAACATGAATGAGTGTTACACTTTGTCAAAAAATTTTCTGCATCTATTGAGATGATCATGTGATTTTTGCATAATGTTGATATTCCTAGTGTGGATTTGATATGTATGCCTATCACATCTTAATTCTTTTTCTCATCCCTTTCCCTCCACTCCTTCTCCCCTCCCTCCATCTCTTAATCTCCTTCCCTTTGGAGAAAGATCCATCTCCCTCCTTCCTGTTATCTTTCATCTTGCACTTTATTTATATATTTTTTTGTTTCTCATATAAGACACACCATGTGACGTTTAATTATCGCTTTGCTTTTAACCTAGTTGGATCTCTCTATTTAAAGTAAGTATCTGTTAGAAAAAATATAGTTGAGTCATTTTTTTTAATCTGTTCTGGAAATCTGTTCTGTAATGGTATATTTAGACTACTCAGAGACAAAGTGATTACATATGTAATTGTATATTAACTACCTTATTTGTAATTATTTTATCAATTTATTTTTGCCTTTATCCCATTAGCCTCTGTTCTTTCTTCCTTTATGGCTCTAAAAGAACATATGATTTGATTGTATATATTTATTTAGCTATATCAACTATAATTTAAACATTAAATTTTGTAATATACATGTAATATGTATTTGACCTAGGATAAAGCAGCATTTGAAAACACAGCAACACTTCGCATGCACTGTAGTACCTCACTCCTATTTCCCTCTCCTGTCCCTTTTGATATCACTGAAACTGATTTCTGTTATCCCTTTCCTATAATCACTCAATACCTTATCACAAGAAGTCCACTGTAATGTTTATCAAGTTAGTCTATAGTTGAAGTTATTATTCTCCTGTGACTACCCCTAATATTATTTTTTATTTGATTTCTTGCAGTTTTAATATAACATGTCTAAGTATGTTGGGGGGGTTGTTTCTAGTGTTATTTTGGTAATTATCCTATTTCTGAGTTTCCAGAGTGTATAATCTGGTGTTTCTCATTATTTTAAAAAGTTATCAGCTATTGTCACAGCAACTATTTCTTGTATTCCATTTTCTCTTATTTCTTCTGAGAATCTTGTTACACATAAACACCTTTCCTCAGCCACGTCAAGTCTACTGCCATGTCCACTGTTTGTGTTAGCATGTTTTTTATTCCCAGCACTTTCTTTTCATTCATTTATAGCTTCCATCTCTTTGCTTACATTGCCCATTTTTCTTACATGTTGTCGATATTGTTCATTCTTTTGAAACATTCATCATAGATATTATAAATTCCCAATCTGATGATTTCAACATCAGCATCCAATGAATCTTGTTTTCATGATTATTTTGCTATTTCAAAGTATGTTTTGTTTTGTTTTGCTTTGTTTTGAAACATGTTGGATAACAATCACTGAGGGGAAAAGGCCTTCAGTGCAAAGATTTTTATCTGGCTAGGAGTTGTGCTATGTTTAAAGTTTGCTGAACTTACAAGTCTTAACACATTTCAAATTGCTTGTTTGCTTCCTTTATCCTTTTTAATTTATAGCTATCATTTTAAATGATGAATCAAAATGGTATTACATTTATAGAGCATAAAAATTAATTCAAAATGAATCAAATCTTTAAATACAAAGTCTAAAAATAAAACTACTAGAAGAAAACATGAGGGAAACTGGGCAAGAACCTGTTGTTGTCATTTGCTTTCTTAGCAACTCTTCCCCCTGGATCCGCGGTTACATCCTGCGGAAGGCAATGGTGTGGGGGCAGGGGTCAGGAAGGGGAACGATGCGGTCACCCCACCGAAAGTCTGTTACTCCGGTGGGCTTGTGCCTGAAGCTGTGTCCCCCGCAAGTCTTCCCACTGGCCAAATTCCATATTGCTTACTCTTTCACCCTTCCCGCCAGTGCCCTGAGACGTCCAGCTCTCCTGAGCCCCTGAAGGACATTCACAGGGAAGCCAGAAAGCGCGTGGCCTCCAGCAGTTCACAAAATCGCCACTAAGTGTCCCCTAATGGTTCCTGTGGCTGAGATCTCCATCACTGCATCTCTGCATCTACCAGACGCTCACCTTTCAGGGTGGCTCTTTCTGCCCTACCCCTCATTTCTTTGATGGGTTCCTGAAAACTCACTAACTTTTAGATTGTGGAGCTTTTTCTTGTAAGGGTTAGAGTGACCACTTTCAAGATTCCGACTCGTCGAAGCAGAACTGCTCCGGTTTCCTTCACGTGTGGGTGGCATCACATCATTCTTTAGTTTCTGATGCATTGGTTGAGGTTCATCTTCTTCCCTGACCCCGTTGCGGGGTTCTTCTCCATTGCTCAAGGAGCACTTACTCTTTTCAGTAGATAACAGTATCCGGAAATCCAGACCTGACCATCAGGCTCGTTCCTTGCTTCTGGTGGATCACTGCTTTTAGAGCTTCCCAGCTTACAGAGCTTAACAATAATGTGTCTGCACTAAATACTCATATATATGCATCTATCCATTCATCTACATGAATTTATATTAATACTTTCAATTTTAATTCCACACCACAGTACTTGTAGCCTTTCCCCTTTGCATATTTAACTCCTTCTTTTAATAGTGAAAAACCTTGTTCTGCTATCCTCCAGTATATTTATTAATTTGGTTAAGTTCAGAACACCCAGAAAGTAGTTTCAGAGCCGATAACTATACCACCACAAAAAAATTTTGTCGTAGTTGTCCTTTGAGGTAAAATGCATAAATTGTAAGTATACAATTTATTAAGTTTTGACAAATGTTTGCATCCAAAAATCCTATGCCCCTAACATGCCTTTGATTCCAGAAATTTTCCATGATCCTTCTCAATCAATCCTATATCTGTCCCAGAAGCAATCTCAGTCTAATTTTTTCATAAATTAATTTTCCCCCTTCTAGAACTTCATACAAGCAGGAGCATACAGTAAGTAGTATATACTACACAGTATATAGTCTTTCGCTCTTGGCTTCTTTTATTTAACGTAACATTGTAAGATTCAACCAAGCTGTTAATAAAATGTGATTGCTGTAACAGAGTAAGTGCACGCTTTGTTTTATAGAATGACTGCTTTTTGTAGAAATAGATACTTTACAGAAGTTTTTTTCCAAAGTTGTCCTGCCACTTTACATTCACACCAGCAATGTACAAGTGTTCTAGTTGTACTGTATCCTATCCAACACGTGGTGTTAAGTTTTTAATTTCAGTCATTGAAGTGGACGAACACTGTTACCTCACTGTTGTTTGAATTTTCCTTTCCCGGTAATAATAATGTTATACATCTTTTCATCTTTTACTGGCCATGTACCTATTCAAATTTTTTTCATTTTTAAAATTGCATTGTTTACCTTATTGCCCTCTGTACTTTGTAGGAGTTTTTAGGCTGTATTCTTTCTACAAATACTTCAGTAAAAATATGACTTACAAACATTTCTCCCACTTGCACCAGCTTACTCATTACCTCATGTCCTTCAATGACAAGAAAAATTTTGAACTTGATAAAGTGTGCTTGAAAAAAAAATTGGTGCATTTTCTGTCTTTTTTTTTTTTTTTTTTTTTTTTTTTTTGCGGCACTAGGGATCGAACTCACAACCTCGCACCTGCCAGGGCAGGCGCTTAAGCCACTGAGCTGAACTCCCAGCCCTGGTTTTTTGAGGCAGGGTCACACTATGTAGCTCAGGCCAGTCTTGCACTCGCATTGTAGCCCAAGCTGGCCTCGAACTCACAACGCTCCTCCTACTCCAGCCTCCCGAGTGCTGGGATTAAAGGCATGCGCCACCATGCCCAGCTTTTTTCTGTGTCTTTTTGAAGAAGTCTTTTATTACCCCCAGATTAAAATATTTACCTCTACTTTCTTCAGAAATTTGAGCTTGTATGCTTCATTCCAAGCTCAATCTAAATTGGTATCTATGTATGATGTGAGGTAGGGATCGATGTTTGTCCTTTTCTGCACATGTATTTAATTGGTCCGGCAAAATTTTTGAATAGATTTTCCATTTACTTTTGATTTCCTTTGTGCTTTAGTAAAAGCTTCCATTGATCAATAATGTATGTGTCCTATTTCTGGGATCTCTATTCTGTTATTTTGAACTATTTGTTCTTATGCCAATGCCACACTGTCTTTATCATAACTTTAGAGATCATGTTAAGGCCAGGTGTTATGGATTAAACACTGGTGGTCAACTTAACACCAGCTGAATTACATCAGCATGGTGCTAAGTGTAGATGGCCTACCTGAGGAAAGTTGCCAGCATAAATAAAGACGTGGAGAAGAACAGCGGGGTGTTGTGGGTTCTCCTGAGTGTTGTTGTTTCAAGACATTGGTTCTCTTGGAGGAGTCTGTCATGCTGGCTTCCCCAATATGTATTCGGCTGTTATCATCGGAGGAGCTTGAGACCTTGTCACTGAGAGTGGCTGTGGTTCACTTTGGGGGAGCTCTGCCCCTCACATTGAGCATGACTTCCTGGCTCTGGAGGAGGAGATGTGTGCTGTTCAATCTCCCAGAGAAGCTTGTCATGCTGGCTTCCTGGTATGTACTCAACTGTTCTCATCATCGGAGGAGCTCGGGACCTTACTGTCACTGAGGATGGCTGTGATACTTTTCATGGCAGCCCTGTTCCTTATTTTAAGCATGACTTCTTGGCTCCAGTATAGAACCCTCAACCTATTGGCACAGCTCCTTCACCCTGCTGGCATAGACTTTCTAGCTTCCACCTCTGACCTTTGGCTTTCCCAGCACAGATCCATAAAATAGACTGGCATGAGTCCTGATCGTAGGCTCTTAGACTGCCCATTGAATTTGTGAGAGGCATTGTCACGGTCTCTGGGTCTTTAGCGGGATTCATGCAGGACATTGCTGTGGGATCCAGGCCCGGCTGAATATTCTGGGTTTTTAGTGTTGTGGACAGATTTTCCCGCACTTTCTCGTGTTTAACTCTGGGTGACCATCATAAAACAGTGTTGTAAATTCTGTGTTCTGTATGCAGTTGTTCTCCCTGTAACCCCTGACTACAACACCAGGCAATGCAAATCCTACATTTTTTGGTCCAAAGCATTCTGGATGTTCTAGGTCTTTTTCCTTGCTCTATTAGTCAGTGCTTAATAGAGAAACAAATTTAATGCAAGATTTACAAATATATATAGGGATTTACAAGGTGGGCTCACAACAGTCATTCACAGTCAGGTGTGGAAAAGTGCAAAAGGGTTTTCTGCACACTGGAGAGATGAAAGATCCAGCCAAAGGCTTAGAGCTCACTGAACTGTGCTGTGTGAGGCAGTATCAGGAGGCCAAAGGTCTGGGATGGAAGCCAGATGACAACCAGGAGAAGGTGAAGACTTAAGTTCCTCTAAAGACATAGAAGTGAGCCTTCCTTCTTCCTTTGCCTTCTATTCTACTCAAGTGACAAGCGTATTGGCTGGTGCCACCCACACCAGGGCGGATCCTCTGTCTTCAGTGAGTCCCCTCAGCCACAATGGAACTGTGCCGAGCCAGTTCAGGTGGGTGCTTCTTGTTCAGGTTGAAACAATCAATTTGATACCTGACTCTCTTGATATCGCCTTGCTAATGTTGATATCTGACTTAATTTCACACTTGCAATAACAATTTTAGAATGTATTTGTGAATTTCTCTCTCTAAAAGTCATTTAGAGTTATCCTTTGGATTTTATCACTCTGTAACTAAATTAGAAAAAAATGACATCTAAGCAATACTGCTTCTTCTTACATATCAACCTGATAAATTATTTAGTTCATCTTTAGAATTTCTCTTAACAATGTTTTGCAGTTTTTCATATAGAAACCTTATGCATATGTAGTTATTCATCTTTAAGGAGTTCTAAGTGTGATGTTATTGCAAATTGTGTTTTTCTTTCAATTTTCAATTATTTGATGTAAGTATATAGAAAAAATGATAGTGTACATTGAAATTGTACCTTCCAAAGCTGTCCAATTCAAATTCATTTATGAGTTTCAGAAACTGCTTTGCAGATTTCTTAGGATTTTTCTACAAGGAAAATCATGGCATCTCTAAATAAACATTTTTATTTCATTTGCAATCTTTGTAAAAAAATCTTTTTTGCCTTTTCTCACTAGGTAGGAATTCCAGAATACTGTTGTGTATAATTAATGACAGTGACTATCCTTCCATTATTAGTAATCCTAAAGGGAAAAAAACATTCACTGTTTCACCATTAAGAACATTGTTGGCTAAGGGTTTCCTATAGATGTTCTTTAATCAGAATGAAAATGCGCTCTCTGTGCCTAGTTTGGTGAGATGCTCATATCAAGAATGGGAATTAAATTCTAACAGGATTTATTTGCATAGTTGTAAATAATCATAAGTTGTCTTTATTCTGTTAATTTGAGAAGCTGGAGAAAATGTCATCCCAGGATAAATATCAGTTGGTCCCGATGTATCACCCATGATATATATTGGCAAATTCCACTTGCTTATGCTTTTCTAGGGATTTTTTTCATTTAGGTTTATAAAGGACATCCCTCTATAACTTTGTCTTTTGATATATTTGTCAGGTTTTACCTTACAACAGAAATTGAGAAGTGTTCCCTTTTCCTGTTTTTCTGAGCCCTTGTGAGTGTAATTATTATTACTTCTTTGAATATTTGATAAAGTCCACCAATAAAGTCATGTGAGACTGAAGATTTGCCTGTGGGAAGGTTTCTGTTTTCTTTACAAATACAAAACTATTTAATTTTTTATTTCTTGAGTTAGTGTGTGCAAACTGTTTTCTTTCAGAGATTATCTTTATCTAACCTGACTTGTTCAATTTATTATCATGAAGTTGTTCATATTACCATATTACCTTATTAATGTCTGTGGGATCTATATTTACACCCTCCTATTTCTAATTTTGGAATTTATGTCCTCCTTTTACATTGTTATTGAAAAAATTACCAATTTTGTTAACATATACAAAGAACAACCTTTTGAATTTGTTCATGCCTTTTACTATTTTGTTATTGTCATTTTATATTTCATTGATTTTTAAGATTTTTCCTTACTATATAATGACTCTGGATTTATTTTTTTATCATTACTCAACTTCTTTGATAGGATCAACGATAGAATTTAATCCTTTCTCTTTTCTTAAAATAAACATTTTAAATCACCAAGCACTGCCCCAGCTGTGTCCCACAAATTCTGATATATCACATTTACACTGACAGCAGGGCAATATTGCCTAATTTCATTTGTGATTTCTTCTTTCATTCATATATTCTTTAGCAGTTTGTTGCTCAATTTCCAAACAGTTGGTAATTACTGTCTATTCCATGTTAATATCTGATTTAATTTCCCCACACCTAGAAATCACCATCTATTAGAAAACCTATTCCATAAGATTTCACTTCACTGATATTTATTCTTTTACTTTATGGAACAGTATATACTCTATTTTGGTGAGTATCCCATGTACATATGAAGAGAAGTTCTGCAGTTTTGATGCATGAATATAAAATATTCTAGTGGTTTCACAGTGTTGTTCAGATCTCTTATATATTCACATGATTTTTTGGTCTGCTTGATCCATTATTTACTGGGAGAAGGTTTGAAGACCAAAAAAATGCATCACTCAGATCTTCTACAACGGGGAAGGTGATCCTGGCTGGGAACCCTGTGGCTGGCTGCCTGGTCCACACAGACCGTGCCTCACAGCGGCTTCCAGCTGGCACCAGGGCACTGGGGACCACGTGGGACCTTCTGCCATGGCAGCACAGCTCTGATGCCAGCTGTGGTGTGGGAGCTACCCATGTGCCCGGCAAACCTGTCCTGATGGCATTCTAACACTCTTGCATATCCTCTGCTCTTTCCAATAGATTTATAAGTCTCATTAAATTCTGTAATCTCAGTTATTGAGTTTTCAGTTTGAGAATTCCTAATTGGTTCTTGTTTACAGATTTCATTTCTTTGCCCCTATTTGTTAATTATTACTTAATTTATTGTGCTGCATACTTTTAACTTACACAACATCATTTCAACAGACATACACACAGTGCAATGGTTTCTAGCTAAAGCCTTTGTTATTTTACCATTTGTGAAATGCTGGGATTGATTTAAATGAACTGCTTTTTCTTCTGGATCTGAGTTAAATTTTTCTCTTAATAAGTATGATAATTTTCATCAGTGTCCTGGATGTAGTAGATATTATACTGCAATGACAGCAGAAGCACCAAATCAACACCCAAGATTTGGAGAGAGATTTATTTACATGGACAGGCACTGACCAGGATCGTTCTGAAACTATCAGGTTCTGATATATGGTGGTTTGGGGCTTATAAAGGATAAGCAAGCAGGAAGTGTGGAAGCAAAGCACTTGGCTGCCTTCGATTAGTTTTTATAATATACATTATAGTGACCAGCTATGTATCACAGTGACCAGTCATTTCCAGGAGAGAGAAGTAACAAGAACTTGTTACCTGAGCAACTGAAGTATTCTGACTGGATACTTCATTGTGCTGCATACTTTTAACTTACACAACATCATTTCAACAGACATACACACAGTGCAATGGTTTCTAGCTAAAGCCTTTGTTATTTTACCATTTGTGAAATGCTGGGATTGAATTAAATGAACTGCTTTTTCTTCTGGATCTGAGTTAAATTTTTCTCTTAATAAGTCTGCTACATTTCCCCCTCTTTTAGTTTTCTAGCATATCTTTGCTGGGCATGTCACATGTTATTTTCTGAGACAAGGCCCAATTAGAAGCAGTCTTAGGATGGGCCCTACCCAAGGACCCCAAGACTGAATGTTTTCCCACCAGGAGTTTGTGGTTTGTTTCCCTTATTATAGTGTTTCTCTCTACATTGACTCTGGCAAGGGAGTGAAGGAGTTAATTTGATCTAGGAGAGTGTCCGATGTGTGTCAAGTCTTTGTGATTTGTAAGGGCCTTGCTATTTTTTTTTTAACTTGGGCAGGGGGAAGTATCCATAGGACTAAGGCAAAAACCACACTTAGCAGGGCACAGAGAAGCAAGGACTGGAACAAACAGTCTGAAAAGGCATAAAAATTAATGGGAATAATGCATTGAGGTATGGAGCCATCCTGTGAACAGTGCTCTTAAGCTTCAGTCATGCGTAGACTGGTCAGCATCTGGAGGGAACAGAGCAGGGCTTTGAGTGTGTTGTCCCTTTAGGGTGATCCCTGATGGAGCTGGCTGTTTGGGTAAATTTTTTAGTAATCATCTGGATGGGCTTTTCTAACTCTGGAATAGTGAGTGGATCTGAAGCTAGATTTTGAAAGCTAGATTTGAAACTTGTAGAAGTAGTTAACATGTACCTGAGTTATATGTGTGTGCCTGAGTGTCTACAGGTATAGCTGGTTTTTTAGGTAAACTTTTATGGAGCTAGTTTTAAGGTATTCTTGTAGGGTTATGGTTTTTTTTAACTTTTTAGTGTTTGTGGCTTACATGCTGCATGTAGGGTGTTTTTTTTAAACATGTAGTTTTTATTTAGTTATCTCTGTTACAAATGTAGGCCTGCCAATGGTCAAAGGTAGGCCATACATATGGAGGATTTTTACAGCAGGACCTTATAAACTTTTATTGCTCTCTCAGCTCGGGTAGGGAATGCCTCAGGCCAGCCTGAGTAGGTGCATGTAAGTACCAACAGAAATCTGTTAGCCCTTACAAGGCTTTACTTTAGTGAAATTTATCTCCACACTGGATGGAGGTCAGGGTCAGTGACACAGATGCTGAAGCCTGAGCCGCCCGCAGGGGTGTGGGGTCAGCACTGCAGCTTGAGCTTGCAGAGCATACAGTGTGGAGAGGCCTGGCTATGATGAAGATGGATTTTCTGGCAGTACCATGCAAAATTTTGCTGGTGGGAGTTGGCATTTTAGTTAATCAGATCCCTGGAAGGGGCTTAGGAATGCAGGTTTGGCATCATTGGTGGCAGGTTTCCAAACAGCAGGAGAAAGCAGTAGCAGGAGAGCTTGGGCCAAAATAACTGCTCAAGGTGACCACAGAACATACAGCATGTGGCACCTGGACAGTGAGGTCTTGGCCTAAAGCGAACTTGACAGCTTTCTTGATCAGAAGGACAGTGGCTATTAGAGCACGAAGGCAAAGCAGGAGGCAGCTCTTAGCAACTGGATCCAAGTATTTGTACAGGCTGACTTAAGGATCCAAATTCTACAGAACACAGCAGCTAATGTAATTAATCAGAAGTTCAGTGATATTTTGTGCTGGGAAACTAGCAAGATCAGCTGTAAGGGCATTTTTAAAGAGGGTAAACAAGTTTTGAAGCTCTGGGAGATTGAGTCCAGGTCAGTTGACTTTTGAGTCCAGAACTGGGGCCTTTCCATTTAAAAGTGAAGAGGGGCTGATTGACAGGAACCAGTCAAAGGTAGAAGAAGGTGTTCTTTAGGTTCAGGCAGGTGTACCACCATGCTATGGGTGGCAGAAGACTGAGGCAATGCATGCAGAGGGTGATTATGGTGGCACTGGCAGCTCAGAGATCTTGAACTGGCTTTATAGGTAGGAGAGGTATATTTTGGCAGTTTGACAGTCTGTAAAGATTTTGCAATTTTGATGCCTTATTTGGGGGTGGGGGTGACCATGACAGAGCTGTAAGAGAGAAACAGGCTGTCCCAGAGAGAAGGTGCTGGTGACTTGGCCAAATCTATTGTTAGGGCCTTCCCAAAAACAGTGGAGAGTTTCCAAAGCCTTGTGACAACAGTCCAAGTAAATTGGCCCTTTCAATCCCATCTCTGAATCTTCTCACTCAAAGGCAAAGAGGAACTGGTCAACAGGGTCAACTTGTAAACAGAAGAAGGTATCTTTTAAATCCATGCAAGTGAGTCAGGTAGCATCTGGAGGTAACAGTCTACAAAGGGTGTATGGGCCAGGAACCAGAGAGCAAGGTGATTAACAGTCCATCAGAATCTAGAACTGCTTTAGGTAGCTGGGGCTGGATGCCTATGTGCTTCCCATGACATAGGACACTGTCTGACAGCACAGGGGATTGCAGTCAGGCAGAATGGTTGATGGCAAGGTCCAGAGGTGAGTCGTTGGTTCATACTTCTGGGAGGAGAGTTTTCAGAATTTCAGGACTGCAGTTATCTGTCTTAGACTGATGCAGGCATCATCTTTCTCTCAGGAACAGTCAGAGTTGAAAGTGCAGGGTTAAACAGGAGGGAGGCTGACTGGTTTGGTGACAGGAATTTAAGTTTGGTGAGATATCCTCCCAGGCTGCAAGTTCATACCTGGCAAAAGGGGTAAGAGGCAAGAGTTCCAACTGCCCTAGTGATGGTGACTTTTGACAGAGGGAACTTTTGCAAGCAGAGGGTTCTGTTTCATTGTCTACCAGGAAAGTCACAGTCTTGCCCCTGACTTTTGCAATGACTGTGAGCTCTTAGGGGTCCAATTTGATAGAGCTCAGTCTGTCCTACCCATCCAGGCCCGACAGGGTGAGGAGGGGTTCAGGCTGAGGAGGACCTGATAGTCAGGTTTCATTGTGTTTTGCCGACAGAGGCTGCACAGGGGCTTTTTGTCCCCCCTTTTTAATGTCTTTGAGAAATGTTTGACTGTTTGCTTCTATGCGGGGCGACCTTTGGGAAAGGTCATGGCAACTCATTGGTCAGGGCTGACAGTCCAGTTTTTTTCTTAGTCAAAATGTGAAATTCAGAAGGAATTGTTGACAGTCATCTCGGGCGGGTGTTAGATGACACCATCTGACCAGGATAGGCGTAGCTTGGGGTGGGAGGCTCTGTGACCAAATGAAGGCAATAACTGATTGAACTGAACTGATTAACTGATTCAACTGGTTGGAAGTAGATGAGTTGGGAATGGGGTAAAATTGTTGGCAGTAACTGTGTAGGCTGATGAGGGTATTAAGGCAGAATTCTCAGGAATAATAAATCTTTTTTTCTTCATTTTGAATGGGTTGGTTTTATTTGTAACTCCATAAAAGCCCTTTTTCCTGCAGTCAGGAACTGTGGGTTTTGACTCATTAGTTCTCATCTCTGACTTCCTATGTATGTGCTGAGTACCATTGAATAAGAGCACAATAGACAAAAGGTGGGTGCCCCTCAGAGAGAGAGAAAATCAGATGCCCACATGGCCTTGTTGCTCATGGGAACCCAGGTGCAACTTAGCTAAGGAGGATGCAAGGCCTCTGTTGTGCCACATGTCAGTCACTAGGGAACCACACGTGAGGGCCCAATAAGCCACTGCAACCAGTGCCTCCTATTCTTGGTGCACAGACAGAGCAGCCTATTGCCTATGCTTGCCATTTTATTCACTTACACATTTATTCATCAGGCACTCAGAGGCTAAACACTCCAACCCCCTTACCTTGAGAGAGGTCCTGACTAACGAGAGATGATCAGACTCTCCTGCTCGAGCTGAGCAGAACTAACAGACTAACTGGGGTGCCCCCTGGAGTGTTACCAGAATCAGGCAGGCAAACAGGCAGACTGCATCCTCCTCCCTTTTGGGTCCAAAGTGAGTCACTCAGCAGGAAGCCAAGGTCCTTCTTTAGACCTCCAAGGGGACTTCAGAAATCTTGAGGGTGTGCCTTCCCACCAGGACCTGGAGAGGTCCTTGCTCCATCCACAAGGGCCACAACCAGTGACCAAAGAGGTGAGCATGATTGGATTTCCCAGCCAACACACCAGATGCAATGGCAACAGGAACACCAAAACAACACCCAGGATTTGGAGGCAGATTTATCAACATTGCCAGGCACTGATAAGGATCATTTCCAAAATATCAGGCCCTGATCTCTGTTGGTTTGGGGCTTATATGGGATAAGCAAGCAGGAAGTATAGAAGCAAAATACTTGGCTGTCTGTAGTTGGTTTTTATGATACACATTATAGTAATCAGCTATGTATCACAGTGACCAGCCATTTCCAGAAGACAGAAGTAACAGGAACTTGTAACAGAAACTGCTACCTGAGCAACTAAAGTATACTGATTGGGGTCTGGGGGGTGTTTTCTACTACAACATTGTAGGGTCTCTACCTTCCATTATCTTCCTCTAAATATTACTGATTTTTGTTCTAGAAATAAATTAGCCTGGAAGGACTCAAAACATGCCTCTACTTTCATGGCCAGCAGCTGAAACTTTTGCTTTATTATTTTAATCTATTCTTTCTCACCCTGTGCCTCAAAATTCCTCACATTGCCTTCTCATAAGGTTTAGTAAAGAACTTAAATGGAGGCATTTGCAGATTTTGGGGTTCCCATCTCTGCTGCTCCTTTCTGGGGTATCTTTCTCATTTTCAGCTAGTCTACCAGGCCCCACATCTGCTCTCCATTGTTGAAACCATTGATACTGCAGCTTACCCTGAAGTTTAGCATCTCTATGCCTCCCAGATGCTAGTACAGAATCTCATTTTCAAGGATTGCCTCCCCTCCAGTTCCAGTCTTCAAATATGCATTGATATTACTGTCTTAAGTATTATCCAGAATTTATAATTCTCTGTGAGTGAGCGAGTCCAGTATAAGTTGCCCTAGTAGTGTCAGAAACAGAAGAACTGGGATACAGCTCAGTGGTGGACCATGTGCCTGTGTGAGGGGTGCTGGGCTGATCACCAGTAGTCTCACTGAGTAATATAGTCCAGAAATGATCACGCGTGTGCAATGTAGCAGGCACCAGTAAAGACCAACATTGTCTAAGAAGTCCAGACTTACCGTGCTAAATACTATCAACTTGTGTGCATGTGTACAATTTTTAAATAGCATGCAAGTGTTTTTTAATATACAGTGTAGTACAGTAGCTGAAAATAAAACCCATCAAGACAATCACTCTGGATTAAAATCAGGCCCTATCATTTACTCCCTCCATGACTTTGGACTAAGAAATTTTCTTAATCTTAATGTGAAGATAAAAGCTACCCACCTATGTGCAGTTAATCCTGCGCTCAGTTTATATTCGGCATACGTTCACTAGTAAGGGCCTACCAACTATTTACAGTCAAGGTCCATTCTAATTTTCCATGTCTGTGCAAACACAGTTGTTAAATATTTTAAAATTTACCTCTTTCCACATCCACTGCCAAATCACTTCTCTTTGGCCAGCATCAACTTCTTCCATCCAGAAGAGGTTCTATGACACAGCTCAGGGCACCAGACATGGAGAGACATGGGCTGGAGGTTTCAGGAACTCTGCTTCCTGATAAAAACAACAGATACAGCAGGTAGCCCACCACCTGGTTCCTTTGTTAAACATGTGGATGATGTTCTGCACTACCGTGACCATCCCAAGTCCATGAGGGAAACAAGAGTTCAGATGACGCTAGTCCTGACCCTGGCAAGCTCACGAATCAATGGGACCTGGTGCCATTCTCCAGATATCTCATGATGTGAAGATAAACATTGCCCTCTTGATGTAAGCAACTATTCATTAGGTACTTAGTTTCCTATAAACTTATGTAGATGGGTGCAATTCTTACACAGTATATCATGGGCTTGTTTTGCATATCACGTGCGACTATATATGAAATGTTTGAGAGTCTAACATTCAGTGAGCCATTAATAAGTTTAAATATATATTTTAAACTTATTTACAACCTAACGTCCTTCGGAAAATGGCATACATGAACACAATAACCCGAGAGAGAAAAAAGAATCAGAAAGACAAAGAAGTTTAAGAAGTAAAATAGTTATTACATTGAAAACACAAAACATATATTCCTATAGAAAGGTCCCAAGTTTGAGTTTCTTTGTAGATAAAGGAGAAAAAGCAGAAACAACTCAACTAATTTTAAGAACCAAGATAAAAAATTTCCATCAAGGTTAAGAAAAAATATAATTTAGAACACAGCATTCTGAATTGCCAGGCCCTTCTAAGTGATCGTCCACTTCTACATGCTTGCAGGCTTTAGTAAGGAACCCAGTATTTGGTATTGCTTGATTTCCTGATGATGGCCATTTTTTCTGGGGTAAGATGGATCCTCAGTGTTGTTTTAATTTGCATTTCTCTATCAGTCAGTGATGTTGAGCATTTCTCCATGTATTTCTTGGCCATTTGCGCTTTTGCGAAGTGTCTGTTCATTTCTGTCTGCCATAAAGTAAGATGAACTTGACTCCCTTGTAGAAAAATGGATGCACTTTGAGACCATAATGTTAAATGAAATAAATTAGACACAAGGGCTTAAATATCACATGGTTTCTCTTATATGAGCATAATAAAAGATAGACAATAGGAAGTAGGGAAGAAAGTCTTTCACAAATGAGGCGGTGACCAAGAGCTGGTGGGAGGGTTGAGGGAGGAAGGGAAGGGGAAGAGAAAAGGAATGCAGACGTGTTATGTCCATGAACCAACCCCGCACAAGGAATGTAAGCATTAACTACTGCAAACATAGACCAATAAAAATGAAAAAAATAAAGATTATAGAGAAATATTTTTAAAAATCAAGTACCCAGGTTTCACATGACCTTCTGTCCCCTACCTTGCAGAGAAGGAAAAACTTCATTGAGATAAAAAGCAAGTTTCCACAGAGTGAAAAAACATCTTCGGCTCCAAGCTAAAAACAGAATCAAAAATCTTGAAACTTGTCTACTATAATAATTTCCTGCAATGATTATTTCCTTAAACATCTTTCTTAGCATCTGTAGAAAAAGCCAACGTGGACAGTTTCTGAAAACCTCTAACATAACCAACGCCTTTCATTTCAAAATCTATTTATAACTTTTAATACCCTTTCAGCAACCAAAAAAATCAACAGTCATGTAAGAGACATATCTAATAAATACCCAAACAAGGAAGCAATCTGCTGAAACTTGAGCGTGTGGGATGAACCTTCAAGAAAAGCAATGCAACTGCCTCTGGGTGTACGTCCTATTTATTGTAAAGACTGTGCTATCAAACAAGGAGCCCTAAGAAAGCCTAGAAACAGGGAAGCAATAGCCCCTTTTTGTGAAACAGTCCAGAACTCCCAAGAGTAAAGGAGTGCCTAGATTTTCTGACAGCTTTCAGAAGAAAATCACCGCATTTAGAAATCTGGGCAGATTTCTCGTAGTCAGGAAGTGAGCAACTGAGGCCTGAGAGTGATTATTCATTAATCCCAGTAACTGTGAACATGAGAATGCGGGACATCACTGCTTCTAGGGCAGAGAAATGGGGGCGGGGGGAATCAAACCAAAGCAATAGGGAGAGGAAACAGGTGCATCTTATCTTCGGTCCTGGAGCTTTCCTTGTCCACGTGAGTGGACGCCAGAAGTGCAAAGCTGAGCTGACACAGCGGCATGTCCACCGCACAAAGGCTGCAGTCCCGCTCTGGGTACCTTGACAAATGAACCATCCTAATATAAGCAAAGATGCAATACTTCTTCAAGTATGGGTTTCAATTATGTTTTCAGAATTATATATTTTCAAAAAACCATGAAAGGTGGGGGGGTCATTCTTTGAGCACAGAGCCATACTTGAGTGCATAAATGATACAAATACCAACGTTGCTTTGCTGTTTCGTGGTAAAAATGATGGACAGAATACAAATCCCTGTGAGTCTTGAAACATAATTCAGAAGCCCTCTCTTCTCACCTCTGCTAGTTCATGAGATCAGGCCTCCGAGGGCAGAGACCATTTGGTCTCCCGAAGCCTTGCTGTGAGAACAGCAAATGATCATGTTCAGTTGTCACGGCCCCTGCGGGGCAGATGGGGCACCTTGAACCTGGTGTCACCGCTCCACACGCGCCGGCTCAGCTTTATGAATGAATGCGCTGTCTAAAAAGCGTCCTTGTCTGCTAATTGTTTGTAAATCACTTTGCGTCCACTCTCTTCCCAATCTAGGTCTCAAAGCAACTCTGCACTCACTGAAATTCTGCAGTTCGCCCTACAGTTACACATTTTTTCACCTTCAAAGAATATCAGAAGTCGTTCAGCCTACATTTAGATATGAAATAAATGTGTGAAGTAAGGAAATAAAAATAACTAGGGGTTTTTAAAACATACATAGTTTCAAAGCATGTCTATTTTAACAAGCAGTATAGAACCTTTGTGAGAAGACAACTTTTGCCTGTCTTCTTCATCAATATCATGCCAGTGCATATGGCAGTGCCTGGTGTATAGTATGCACTCAATAAATGAAGTATAACATATACATACTGCTTCTTTAAAGAGATTGAGCACAACCATTTTCCACTCATGTTAACCACAGTATTTTTAAAAATAATGTCTGTTGCAACAGAGAAAAATGAGCTCTAGCTTTTACCCACCCACCTCCACCTGTCCCAGCCCCACCTGTCCCAGCCCTACCTATCAGGTGGCTGTCACACCTGAGCTGAAAACCGCAGTCCTACCCATCAGCTCACATCATGCCTCCTCAGAGCTCAAGCTGAACCCAAGGATGGCATTTAAATTTTGCTCTTAAACTAAATACAGGATGAAGATGCAGGAGACAAAGGGAAGTTATCCAAGAGTTCTCTCGGCTGCTTTGGTTACACGGCAATGTGATCTTAGAGGAGGCCAGGTCTGTTCACCTCTGAAAGTAAAAGCAGCCTCCACGTGTTTGGAGGGGATAATTAAACCGCATCTACGTGAATCAAAGCGTGGATCCTCGATGCCCGACTCTGCAGCATGAGCGCACAGCAGAATATTCACTCTGCAGCAACAGCAAGCCCCCAGGAGCTGCGGCCCATACCCAGCTCGCTCTGAGCACCTTGCTCGGGTCCCAGCCCAGGTCCACCAGAGAGCACTCGAGGCCCTGCAGGGATCCACCAGCTGAGCCCCGGAGCTGGGCTGTCTCCAGCATGGAGTGCGCACCGCCGGCCAGGTGTCCAGGCCGCACCTTGCAGCCGCAGCACCTGGGCCTCCGGCCTCCAATGCTGACGGTGTCTCTACACTGGGGCGGTCACTCCCTGCTCAGCAGAAAGGACTGGCGCCAGGGCCAGGAGGGTAAAAAACGAGCTGAGAAATGTGAGCCGGAGCACGTATTTTTTTTCCTGTGACTCAAAGAACTCCTGCATGACACTTTGAGACTGGGCCAACCCTGTTCTTTAAAATGCACATGAAGCATGGCGATTTGTCCCCGTAATGTCCCTGGGTGGCAGAGCCCGGGAACAAATTATTAGCAAGTGTGTGGGTCGGGGAGGCGTCAGTGGCCATGAGGACCCGTGGGAAGCTCCATGCGACAGAATCCTGCGTCCCTCCACCGGCCTCCGCAGGGGCGTCCAGGGCTGGCATTGAATGCGTTAAAGCCAGGCGACCTGGACAATTAAGGTGATGAGTGAAACACTCCCCGCTCTCCTGGCTGCAAGCGCTGCGTCTGAGGCCTGTCTTTGTGTGGGGTGGGAAGAGTAGAGGGGCTGAGGAAGAAGTGAGCGGTTCTGAGGAGCACAGGAAGCCGAAACCACACACTTGTTCTGCCCACCCTGGATACCCAGGCTCAGTAATTAGGAGGTAGACCCTGAGTGGGTTGAGAAAGCCAGCAAGAAGGAGACTTAAGTTAAGCTAGCATACATCAGAAATAATTGACAATGCTTAGGCTTCATCGTGAAGAAGCCTGCACGGGCACTGCAGCCACCAGCCCACCACCCACCTAAGAATTATTATTTGAAAAGGATGTCAGAGGATTATGGAAGATCCTTGTGTCGGCTCCAATTAGAATCAACACTGCTGTAGCTGGCTCGCAGAGTGCGCAGTCTGCAACGATGAAAGCATAGTGTCCCCTGCTGGACATGTGTGGAACTGCAGCCTCGGTCCTCTGGCCGGATCTGAACTACTGGAGGCGCCTTTGGCTCTCATTTACATCTACCCCGCCTGAGGGGTTGTTTTTGCTTGTGTATTTTAAAGAAGCCCCGATATCATAATGCCAACATCAAAAGGATTCATTAATTGTAAAGATTACTTCAAAATACGGCATTGATGCAAGACCATTAAAGCTTCTAACCTATAGCTTTATTTTTCTCTATGGAGTTTAAATCAGTCTTGGTTCAAATTGTGAGAAATAGTCATTTACTAAATTTGAGTCCTTCCCATTATTCCCTAGGCTCCTTATTGGGTGGCCCCCAGATATTCAATTTTTAAAGAAAATTAAAATCTGGAAAATTCTCTAAGGCATTAAGTAATTATTTTGTTTGCACTCTGAACATAAATTACCCCAGGGTTTAACTGTCGGGGACCATCTCCTGCAAAGCTACTTTCCAAATAAATAAGGGCTCTAAATATAGTACTGCTATACAAGAATATTCCTGGAAAATTCTGCTTCCTAAAAATTTTTAGAAAAAAGTTCAGGCAAAAGGTCTTTTCCAGCACATTTGGGATTACCCAAGTTTCCAATTAACTGGCTAGAGAAAAAAGAATGGTTAACTTACAGAATGCATAACTTGCTATTTTATGAAACGCATTAAATGACAGGCATTACTAGAATTCTTGCAGTGCAGTGGAAGAAAGGGAGGATTTCTTGGCACAAGTTCACAGAAAACTTCTGTAGTATCAGCGAGTCAGTGCAGGGTCCACGTGGTCCCTGCCCACCCTTCCAGCACGCCTGCTCCTGAGGTTCCACACTCGGCCAAGACCCAAGGCCACTGGTCATTCACCCAGCTCATGGGATGGATGCCATCATCCCTCAACTGCTCTGAAAATGCCGCTATCAGTCAAATGCAAACCTCTCACTTAAAGGAAATCTGAAGCGCACGCTGTAGTCTTCATAAGTTTAGTGGCCATCTTAGTACAGCACCTTCTAAAACAACAACAACAACAACAAAAAAAAAACAAAACGAAAAAGCACTGACCAGGTAAACTAACTCCTAAAAACTGAGTGGGTAAACCAAATGCCATGATTTTGTATTTATGATGAAAAACCTTGAGCCCTAATGCCCTAGGAAAGCAGGAACCTTATCTTTTATCCCTCATGCGATCCCCAAAGGCATTGCCAAGCACAGTGCTTCACCTGTAATAGAGACTTATGAGCTCTATATTCAAAAAATAATATTACCTAGTTTGAATCCTGACTTTGTCATTTTCTGAAAATATTACCATAGGCAAATTACATACTTAATCCCTCTACACCCTGATTTTTTTCAACTATGAAATGAGGACAGTTACACCTACTATCACAAAAAAATAAGATTAAATTTACAGGTAACTCATACATTTAAAAAAAACACACAAACTGCACTACAAATAATACTGTAAAAATAAAGTCTAGAATAAATTTATCTTCTTAGAATAAAAAAAATCCCAAGGAAAAGGAAGAATTAGAAAAATGGACTTAAAAATGCGGTAGAATTGAAACCAAAAGTTAATATATGGAGTTAAATGAGAAAAAGGTGACAGCATTAGTTGAAAAAAAATTCAGAGGGGTCACATAGATTATTATCAACCAGAGACAAGGACACGCTGAAGGAAGAGGACATGAAAAACCCTCCTAACAGGAAAAGAAAAATAAAAACTAGCTTGATTTCCCAGAAAGAATGCTGTCAGAAGGGTAGAAAGAAAGACTGCTATCTAAAAGGGGTAGAAATAGGGATCCTAAATGAAAACGCTGCGTCGTGGGGGCGGCCACTTGAACACTTCCCACCTCTTGATATGTGTACTTCATGTTTGTTCAAGAAACAAACAAACAAACAAAAACTTAGCAGTGACATATGGAAAGACATTCCAAGCCAACCTAACCATTGTGGATGGAAAACACCAACTGGAAATGACTAATTCCACTCAAGAAAGCAGACTTCGAGTCAAAGGTAAATACTTTCCTATGTCTGTCTAGGTTGCCATACGGTTTCTCACAGTTCATTTGCAAAGATGGACATAGAACTGAAACGGGAAAACGATTTGCAGAACAAAGCACAGAGCCAGAGAGCACTTTTTAAACACCCTGCCTGCTGTGGGCAGGTCGGGGTAATGCGGTAAGGCGCAGCGCTTCCCAAGTCGGGGAAGCTTAGCGTAGAACACTGTGCTCACAGAACCTCCAGGGGCCTTCCGGTGTGCGGCGGATGCGGTCACCCGGGTCAAACGAAGCCTTACCTGAGCAAATCGGACCGTCAGCTCCCAACATGGCTCCAGGGGTCGGGCGTTAGGACACATCCCATTTTCCACTGCTTGTCATTTTCTGAAGGAAATTTAATTTAAATCCAAATATTACACAAAAGGTCAAAATGTTCATGTTTCCTACACATCGGTCCTCACCTATCGATAGAACCCATCTCCAATTACTTAAAAAACAATAATCCCTTTACTATAGAAATACAAATCCCCAAGAAATGTTTTTCTCAGACAAAACATTCAGTGGTAGACACTATACAGGTGACTAGGCTATTAAAGTTGAATTGATAGGGTAATCTTTTAACTGACAGCTAAATAAAGTATGAGAGGGTATGGAAAACACATGGAAACTTTAATTATAATTTTCATTTTTTAAGCTACTCTACAAATCAGAGTCATTGAAGTTGCAAGATTCATCAAAAGGAATAGTATGATCATGACAGGAAAAAAATCAATAGAACAAAATAATTCAGTAACTTTTAGACTGGACCCAGTCACTCTGCCAATATCATCTTGAGGCTAATCCTAAATTAACCATGCTTCACCTGAAAAATGGCAGTGAACCATTACTAGATGTCCACACTTTCAATTCTCCTCTATGGTCACGCTAGTGCATTAGTATAAGCCAGTCATGACTGAAGTAACTTCTTTGATCTCTAGTTTGGGGGAAGCACGGCATAATTCAGTTTGGAAAAATGTAAGATATGTGCCACAATTATATACAACTGAGAGTCAAATCATTGCAAGAAAGAGAAAATTCCTTCTGCCATTCACACTCAGTCATCCATATTCTCCTCACATGAAAGCCCCGACACCACGCTTAGTATGGCAAATAAGAGAAAGGGTCATCATCTGCTTTAAAAAAGAAAGCATTAACCATAGAGATTGTTCTATTGGAGCATTCTTTGTAAAACACTAATCTGAAACACACACACACACACACATACCCTCACACGTTTGCATATTAGATATTCAAAATGTATGCAAGCTACATATAACATATTATTTATACTTACATGGAGAGACAGAGAAACACCATGTTTATCATCCAACCATTTCAATTTTATCTTCTATAGCCCTTCTCAATCAGAGTTCTTCCTAACCCCCACCAAACTGGGGTCCAAGTAACTCCTATCTCTTGCCTGGACCCCCACTCCCGCAAGAATTTCCTCCTGTGACCCCTGCTCTAACCAAAACCCTGCTCCAGCTCCAACCAACAGTTTTCCAGTCAGAAGTTTCTTTCCAGTGCTGGCCTGGAGGTCCAATGAAGTTACCTGCCTTCTTCACACCTTTTGATGGCTTCCCTCAGTTCCTACCTAAAGACAGATGCTCATGGCCTATGAAACCGACATCAGCTGCTTTCCACAGACCTCCTGGTCTCTGCACCCATTCTGCCCCACTTAAATTGGCTGCGATCCCTTA